>CAJVPQ010002000.1:0-15452 GCA_910591825.1 Funneliformis caledonium
AAGGTGGAGCATCTCAAGTACTATCAATAATAGAAATTAAGCCCGATCAGCTGATGAGACAGTTGCTGGACAATGGATTAGATTTGTACGAGGCTTATAACAGAGCATTGACAGCGGCTGATGATGAACTACTATGTTTACTAAACATCATCAGATCGTTAGACACACATTTGGCTATATGGTCGTTAATGACCTTCGATACGATGCTTACGACTTATGTTCGAACATGGTTTTCTACTGTGATCATAACAATCCGAACATCATCTATATTCTCCTGTAATCAGAACCACATGTCTACTCAAGCTTCATTCTTAGAATGTGTGTACTATCATGAAACTCTATTTACATTGAAATGCACACCTTTATCACCTACCGATAGTAACGAAGGAGATGATGATGACGATGATGACGATGATGACGATGGCAACGATAAGAGTGATGATAGGAAAATGACCTGTCTTATCGAGTTCTAAGAGGAAGTGGTTGACCTTAAATGTAACCACTCGGGGTATGGCAATAAAAAAAAGGGATGATAATGAAGACGAAAAACTTGAAGATATGAAAAACTATGAACGCAGCCAGTTTTCTTTTGTCGATGTGTTAGGTAATGTTCGATCTGGAGTTAGTATTGAAGCCAAGCTTTGCGGAAAGGTAGGCGCTTTTAAATGGCCGACTTATATAAAATTGAGTACTTATTCAAGAAATTCTAACAAAATCAAGATCTATCTCGGCCCTCTTATGGATTCGATATATATATATATACACCGAAGCTTCTAACATTCGGAATCCTTAACGAGGTTTTTGTTTTTATTTTAACATCGCTTTCTGGAAAATCTTTTGCGGAATTAGATGATGTCACGGAAAGGGAAAAACAGTTGGCCATCGAGGGTTTACAGGCTATGCATGCAAGGGGAGTGATTCATGGGATGTTAGGTTGGAGAATATAATGGTAAATAAGAGTGAATCGATGATTAAGTTACGTGTGCAGTGGGTTGATTTGCGTGGGTCGTAATTCCAAAGGTTTAATAGAGAGTTGATCGATTGAGAAGTTTACTTGGTATGACAGGTAAGTTTTATGAGTGCATTTAGATTTCGCTTTAATTTATGACATTAAAACTTTTGAATTTTATTTAAGGACACAGCAATCCAAGAAAGTGATGTATGTGAAAATAATTACAAGTATTGTTCCGCAAAAATCGGGTCATATTTGATTCGAATGCAAAAGTCTTTTGACACTCGAATCCAACCGAATCGAATTATTTGCCGAACATTAATTACAAGTCATGTTAGCTATAATTTATCATGCCTATGTAAGCTTCATATTCAAATATGATATACGTTGTGACTTTTAACCAGTGTGGTTCGGGTATGCGTACGTGCATCGGAATAATAATAAAATGGCTATATGCCGGTTTTCATATGCATAATAGTGTTTATTGCACGGACATGTATTAATTAACCCACAGATCGAAATTTTTCTTAAGAAAAAGTGATTGGCGTGACAAATTGTCGCGCACGTAATTTTTTTTTTTTTCATATGAAATTTTAATAATAGAAAATCGATTTATATAACGTTATTCTTGGCAAAATTCATTAATTCAAATTTGAATCATGATATTCTTTGTATAACTTGATAAAATCGCTATATATCACTAAATAGTTATAATTCTTATACATCACACATATTCATTAATCGCTATAAATTATTAGTAAATATGCAAGGACTCGTTATCACAATACAAGTTTATTAAGTCTTTGCCTATAACCATCCTGGATATGATAACGCATTTATTGAAATTTGCTGTCTTAGCTCGAACAATGCCAATTCGAAGCTAGCCTTTAATAATATCGACCTAACTCGAAATGTTATTAATGGGATGATTTTCTGAAATTATAATTAACGAAATTTTTCTGGTCATGTAACATAAATAAAAATATCCAGATGTAAATAGATGCTATAGAAAAAATTTTATTTTTATATGAATTTTTTTTTATAAATTAACATGACAATATTTCGAATATTTAATGTAATTACAAGTGACGAAAATAAAAAAAAAAAAAATTTTATCCTAATCTAACTCAAAATTTTAAAGTTTTACGGAATTTTGTAAACTATACGGTGATTAATCCTTCGCGAGCCATGTTGGATAAACTTTATTACCATGAACAATTTTAAATTCAATGATAATAGCCATGGAGTCATTACCCAACCATGATGATACGCATAGCAAGAATTAAAATAAGAACATCAAAAAGAGTCGCGAGTAAGGAGTTGTCGTTATCATATTTTCTAGATATAATTTTTATTATTTTTTTTTTATTTCTCTCATTCGGTTTATTAATCTCGGAGTTTTCTTGATTACGATAGGTTGATTATAATATTCAAAGTAGAGAACGTAAACCTTGTATATTAGGAAATTCATAAAGTAGATCGATATCATGCATACAATCTGGCCTCACTAGCTTGCTAACAACAAATGATTAGTCAAGAATATCGAAGAATGATAACAATGATATCAATACTTTGTTTCTTTCCTAATACATCACTAGGTGACGGTGATGATGGTAATGGTGATGATTTATTCCATAAGTCCCGAACGATTTACTGTTATCCTATAAAAAAGCAAATTCGTTTAGAATCATTTCATGGTAAGAATAATCAGACAAAAATTAAACTAAAATGGCGGATGCAGGAAAATTCCAGTAGTAAACTTTAGTTAAGGCAAAGATTGATATCGAGTAGCGGTAAAGTTATAAGTTTCAGTTAAGAGTAAAGAAGTTACATGGTCGATCCTCATTTCAGAGTCAACGGATCTTTATCGAAAAACTCTAACTGGAAAATTCCATAAGGTCTACCAAACCACGCACCCCCATCCGTCTAAATTTTTTATCCCACTATACTTACTTTTTTTTATTGTTTAGGAGTTCCTGATGTGCCTTCTGGAGTAACCACTTTTCACAGACATCCCTAGGTGACGTTGATGATGGTAATGGGTGATATGGCTTGAACGATCTTGCCGTTATTCTATATAAAAAAGCAAATTCATTTGAGAATCATTTCATAGTAAGAACAATCAGACAAAAATTAAACTAAGATGACGGATGCAGGAAAATTCCAGTAGTAAACTTTAGTTAAGGCAAAGATTGATATCGAGTACCGGTAAAGTTATAAGTTTCAGTTAAGAGTAAAGAAGTTACATGGTCGATCCTCATTTCAGAGTCAACGGATCTTTATCGAAAAACTCTAACTGGAAAGTTCCATAAGGTCTACCAAACCACGCACCCCCCATCCGTCTAAATTTTTCATCCCACTATACTTACTTTGTTTAGGAGTTCCTGAAACACAACGAATGTGTGATGTGCCTTCTGAAGAGAGTGATCACTTTTCCACAGACATCACCAAATGACAGTGATGATGGTAATGATGATGGTAGCATCACTTTATTCCATAAGACCCGAACGATTTTACTGTTATCCTATAAAAAAGCAAATTCATTTGAGAATCATTTCATAGTAAGAATAATCAGACAAAAATTAAACAGATGGCGGATGCAGGAAAATTCCAGTAGTAAACTTTAGTTAAGGCAAAGATTGATATCGAGTACCGGTAAAGTTATAAGTTTCAGTTAAGAGTAAAGAAGTTACATGGTCGATCCTCATTTCAGAGTCAACGGATCTTTATCGAAAAACTCTAACTGGAAAGTTCCATAAGGTCTACCAAAACCCGCAACCCCCATCCGTCTAAATTTTTTACCCCACTATACTTACTTTGTTTAGGAATTCCTGAGCAACACAACGAAGCCTTCTTTTTCTCTATCAATATCTGTTGAAACAAAATGCTGGAATGATCACTTTTTACAGAAGAACTCGAGGTATTTTTCGTATGGAAAGTTTTTAGTTTCTCGTTGATAAGCAATAGAGGTATAGAGGTATAGAGGTAGACATGATAAAAAAGAAGTATTAGAATATACGATATTAAAAAATTTTACAGCGTTATTCACAGGAACCACTTACCCAAGAAACAAATAAACTTTGATGGCGAATATCGTTGGTGGGTCACTAATATATTGATCGGCAACGTGACATGATTCCGTTTTTAGCGTAATAGCGTAGGGGAATTAACCCGATATAGTAGGTAGTTCGTTAGCAAACAACAGTTAAAAAATTATTCGCATTTTCATAATATCCATTATTATTATATACACAAATTATTGGGGAATCGTATTCATCAATCAATACAAAACATTGTTTTTTATAGTGACGTCGCAAAGCAGACACTATTTCACTATTTCTGATTCAGTTCGTGGGAATGTAAATTGTCAATAAGATAGTGGTGTTCATCATAAATTCTAGCTATAAGTACTCTTGATCATATAATTATTTTCTTTCCGTGTTCCAGCGTTTAGATCCTATATGTGATATACTGTGAATAAAAAAAAAAAAAAAAATCGTAATAAATAAAATTTAACAATTGATCAAACCTTAAGAGATATATGAAAATTTCTAATTCAGCTGAAATTCAGGTTTCGAAAAGTTGCCTGGCAGATAACATTTTCTTCTTGGGAATATGGTATTTTAAAGAAGCGATTTAACATGGACAAATTTGTTTACTTTCCAAATCGGCGAGGCGAAGAATAAGTGATACAAGATCGAACTCTCAATAACTCATTCATGTATCTTTAACAACAGCAACATTTGCACCAAAGACAACTCTGGCATTATTGTCTATATAAAAAAAATTTTAATTCGTGATTTCAAGACTGAAAATACGAGATAAAAAAATTAATATTCACGAGTCTTGGTATACGGTTCAAAAATCAGAACCAACATGACAACTTTTTGATTTTCCATGTGAAAAAGAAATTTTAACATAATTTATGCGAACAATTTGAGCTTGAATTTGGAAAGCCCGAGAAACAATTAAAATACATCATAGTGAGAAATTTAAGTGACTGTCCATCATCTAAAATTTTCAATTTCATAAGAATATGGACGAGCTTCTGGTTCCCGTCAGATAATCCGTGAATATCTCCCGTTAAAAATCAAGAAACATATAGCATTTTTAATTCGAGCCAAGCCAAAAGGTTTGACTTGTCAACTAAATCAGCAATTATTCCAACTCTATAAATTTATTTAGCATGTAACAAGTTGATTTATTTAACGGTTCGAAAAAGATAAAATGCGCTGTGCTCATATTGCTAAAAGAATCAAATAATTATGAATTGAAAGTCATAGATCGTTCGTTATTGTCCTTTTGCGTATAATTAAAAGGTTTTATGGAAATTTCCACAAAATATAGTTGAAACGCTGAATCCAAAGCCATTGATTGTATAAAACACAATGATCGTATTTTTATTTTTTTTTCTTGAGGGATAATTGCGAAATTCGGAGTAAAAATTTGTGGCAAATGTTATTTGTGGCTCAGCGTCAAATAAAAAAAAAAAAATCCGAATAAACAGAAAACAAACATTGTTTACACTTCAAACGTTTCAAAATTATTTATAAAGAGAAATCTACTAGAAAAATAAATGATTTATTTGATCAATTGGGGAATGTGTGTAACCACCACCGAGTGAAACCTTTTAACCCTTACATACATACGTCACTAACCATACATTCACAATGTTCAGATAACCATTTTTTGAATTTTTAGTTCATGTGCTTCCAATTACAATTGATATTACTTCAGAACAATAGTTGTAATGATCTGAGATTGTGTGTAAAAATAATTTGTTTGACCGATTCTTTTAACCATATACAACAATAGAGATAGTCCCCAATTCAAAGTAATTATAAAAACCATAGGTTTTTGCTATCATGTTTAAAATGCTCTAATTCCACAATTGATCCTTGTAAACTTATAAATAACTAAAGAAAAAAGATATCTTTCCAGTGCAATTTTTTTTTCAATTTTTCAATTTTTTTTTTTTTTTAAAAAAAAAAAATTAGTCCATTTCTAAAAAAGACAGAATTTTTTTATATTCGTTTATTTTAATATTTGTAGTATCAATAAATTTACGATGGCGATGGCAAAGGATGTTAATGTCCCAACAATAACAATAACATTATCATCACAACGGAAATCGGATGTTTTATTAGAACAAGATGCCGGATTTAATCCACCAGAATACACATCTTCAAATACACGAGAAGAATTCCACACAAATTCAACGATTGCAACGACGAACGAAGATAATAATTCATCATTGACTTATCCATCACGGGCTCATATACCTCCATCTTCCACACCAACAGACTTACCAACATATGATCATGCTACAGTTGACATGCCACCAAGTTATCAATCTCCAAAATCACCGACTCTTGAAGTTTATCATGTTCTTTATGATCAAGAACCTTGGCCAATAACTAAAAAGTTATATTTCCTTGGATTTATCTTTTGGCCTCTTTGGTTTATTGGAATGGGATTCAGTATGTTTGGTCGTCATAATAGCACAAAGATGTGGGGACGTCGTTGTGCTTGGAATTCTCTTGTAATAATCGTCTTATTCATTTATCTTGTTGTTGCTTACACAAGAACTGGCGGTCGATTAAGATAATTTCCTAAAAAATGAAAACGGACATTTTTGATTTTTTTTTATAAAAAATATTTGTGAATATTATTTCTTTTTCAATTATTGTATTTTTATTGACAAAAAAATCTAGGCATAGTTTTTAAATTGTAATCTACAAACGAACAAACAATTAATGCACTTTTCGTAAAATCATTTTATTTTAATTTGTTCCTTAATTTCTTATTTCTTTTTTCTTTATTTTTATTTATAAAAAAATCCATTTGTACATAAATTTTTTTTTTTTTAATCTTAAGTACGCATTTACCAATTTTGTTTTTAATATTTATAATTTTTTTTTATTATCCTTTGATAGGAAATAGAAAAAAAAAAAAAAAAAAAACACCCCATTTCTCTTCTTAATTTAGCTTTTTTAAATACAAAAAAAAAAAAAAAATTGATATTTACGAAGAAATTAATTTTATTAATCCAAGATACTTTTCATTTCTCCATAATCCATGGTTTTGTTTACAATCAATTGTGTGGATCAATGTTAGAGCTAATTAAGGGTTATTGAGAAATGTCTTTTCTTCTATTTATTAAAAGAAATGATTATGAATTTTGATAATCTGTAATCTTATTTTTTTTTTTTTTTTAGTATAATTCCTTTTTTTTTTTTTTTTTTTTTTTTTTTTTTCTTGTATTTTTAAGATAGGAGGAAAAGAAAATAATAATAATAATAATAATAATGAATATAATCTCTCTTACTGAACATGGTTTTTCTCGTGAATTTTTTTTTTCAAATTTTTTATTTTAAGAACATCAGTGATTTATTTGTAAAAGCTTTGATTTTTTTCCAACAAGCCCCTCGATTCAACCTTTTTTTTCTCCATAAACGGCATTTTCAATAAATTGAAATGCGCTTCGTTTTCAAGCAATTATTTGTTAACCAAACTTGGTAATTCATTTTTATAAATATATTTCTGGTTACTAATGTGTTCGTTGACAATGAGCACTTTTTTGGTGAATAATAAGATCGTTTCTGACATGGAATGTCATTTTAGGCGTCGATAAAGTATTTCTGCTTATTCACCTTTGTTTCGCATTCTGATACCTAATTATTTCAATGCAACGCACACGACATTATCAAACAAAGGATAAGCGTAACCGTAACAAAAAGTATCAAATACAAGATGATGATTGTTATCATTTTTTGCCATAGCATCTGAAGTGGCGCGAATGGCGTTTCTGTGACCAAGACTTGGGGTTTAACGGCTTATTCTGTTGAAATCACATTGGGAATTACAAGCCAGTAGTTAACTACACGTTGATTAACTTTGGGAGTGTCAAAACTTCGAGAAATGAAAAAGATATATATATGTATATATAATTCCTGGATAAAAATTCAACTATTTAACCGAGGAATTTAAGCTCGAAAATTTATCCGTTATACGCGTTCCATTCACACATGGGGGTTAAATTGTAAATATAATAAATATACTGTATCGCTTTTTTATTTGTATAATGTTGCAATTAATGCAAGTCGTTCCTTAAAACTTCAAATCGATGCACGTAACTATTGTACAATTAAGAGAATGAAATAAAAAAAAAGCTTTTTTTTTTTTTTTTTTTTTTTTTTTTTACGCTTTTCATGTCCTTTCAAATCAAATCAAATCAAATAAAAAAGAAAAATGAGAAACAATAATCCGAGAGTAACAAGGTATCACCAAACAGTAATAAGTGTGTCTTTTTTTAACTCGTCATCCTTTCTTTTTGTGTTAATGTTTGTACGACATACATGGCTTGCTTACCTAATTCATAAAACTAAAGGTTTAGAAGAACTCTTTGAACTTTCGTTAAACACCTTTGTCATCGAACAAATTTTCTATGATTGTCCATTCAACACGTGTGTGAAAGCCAAAGTATTTCGGTTTTGATTATAAAATTAATATCTTCGGGCAGATTCATGTTACGTAAAAAATCCGTTTGGATTTATCAAGATTATATTTCTACATCAGCTGCATTATTTACGGAAATGTAAAACGTTCCGATGACGAAAAAAAAAAAAAAAAAAATTTAAAATTGAAATTGTGGACATAAAGATTATTATTGTACAACTTCAATGTGTTTTAGTTTATATTTTACAAAGTTACATTATTCCTCAAAGGGAACCTCTCCATCCAATAAAATTCATCGAAAGAGAAGATTAAAAATTAAAAGAGAAAGAGAAAAACATGATCTTTTTAATAAATTAAAAGCTTAAAAATTACTATTGGATTTAGAAGCAAGAATGAAGAGGGAAAACTTATGGCACAATATGTGCTCAAGATGTGTGACATGAAAACGGTGATGCAAAATAAAATAATAATAAAAAAAATACAAGGGCGGGAAAGCAAATATATTGCCGAAATTAAAAAAACTAGATGATGGCCGCCTTTTTTTTAAAAAAAAAAAAAGAATGAGGGAGAGGAGAGATAATCATATTTTCTATATTTTACTCCCCCTTAACGTAATCTAAAAGTTCTAAGTTTTTCTTTTTTTGTGGAATATTTTACAGCCGTATCGAGATTATTACCTTTTTTTTTTTTTTTTTTTTTTTAGTTCTAAATTGAGATTATAAATTAAATATTTTAAATAAATAAGTAACAGGAATTTAAAGAGGGACCTCTTGTAAAGAAGAAACCTCTGATGATTTCTTCAAAGGTAAAATTAAAAGGTTGGGATTAAAAGTTTCGAGTTGTTTAATATCAGGTAAGGTTATTGTGGAAGCATTAACCTGAATTGGGGGAAGGGTTAAACCATTGTTAACATGATTTTGTTGTATCGGAGAAGATTCTTCGTCATCATATCTCCGAGTACTTTGAGGTAACACGATCTTAAGAGACATTCGTCTATCAGCGGGCAACCCGCTTTGTAACAACAATTCAGGTACCCCACCTTTTTCCAATTCATCAGAGAAATCATTATTATTTTGTACATTTATAACGGGTGTTGTTGGTAATATCAAAGATTTTCTATTAATATCTTTATTATTAAATGAATCGGAAGAACTACTTCCAATCCTTTGAATTCTTTCTTTTGATAATTGCCAATTTATAAATGTTGTTAATACGTATATCCCAAATATGAACCATCCAAAAATTATACTAGTAACCCATACACCGCAAACGAATCGCATCGGTTCTCCACCTCTTAAAGAAGGTGATCTACAATTCAATTCATTTGTTCCCCTGTACATTGGATCAAGGTTCGACAAATCTAAAACGAGAGATTTTTAATCATTGTTGAAAAGAGATTATTGGTCTTTAATCATGCACAAATGACAATTACCGGATGATAACCATAACGTGGAAAAGAGACTTATAAAAAAAAAATATAATAATAATAATAAATTAGAGTCGGAAAGAAAATATTTTTTGAACTTAAATTATAAATTTATTAAATACAAACATTTCAACCCAAAGACAAGAACCCTTGTCCCAGAATTTTTTAAAAAAAATCAAATAATAAACTAAAAAAAAGTATAAAATTCATTAAAAGATTCCAAAATTTTCTCGTTTCCTTTTCCTTAACATACCAAGACTTGGAATCGTCAAACTGCATACAACGAGCAACCAAATTTTGGTTTTGCCGCTGGAACTTTAAGGAAAATTCTGATTAATTTTTACAAGAGATTCATCGAAAGTTCAAATGCAATTTATCTATACATACTCTCCTTCTTCCTGTGCATCATCAAACCAATCATTGTGTTGACCGGGCGTGATATAATTACCATAAGAAACGTATTGCGTTATCTCTTTACATAGTAAAAAGACGGAATTAGATGAATTGTACAGAAAAAAAGAAACCCCAAATGAAAAAAGTTTATAAACGCACCGAAAGCCACCACAAGAATCGTCAATAACAGCTGAATACATTTAAGGCTTAAAAAAAACTTTGCGTAATCTCGAAATATAATCATGGTCGTTAAAAATTTAAAAAGAGACCACTTATATATAAAAGTGATATTATCCCAAAAGAAGCAAGGAAGGAGGGATAAAGTAACATTATGAAAAATGCAATATTTATATACTTTTTAACCACCGGAAGATCTATGCATTCAATCGCAATAGTAAGGTCAAGTTATTAATTATCTGATAAATTTGGAATGTTGTACCATTTAATTTATTTGTTTTCATGTAAACCACTTTTTTTGTCAAAAATTATTAAATGTCCGAATCACCTTCCAGTGCCACCACCAATTAAAAACTCGGGGCTAAATTTAACTTTAATTTTCTTGTCACATGTACCACTTACACCACTAAGACATGTAAATGTATATTACTTGTAATTTTAAACTAAAAAATTATATATTTTTTTTTTTTTAGAAAAAAATTGCGTAATGAAACAATCGGTATGGAAATGAGAGAAACCAAAGTGAGTTTTATATACATATTTCTTTATTGTAAGAAAAAAAGAATATGCAAGAATTGAAAAACATCTAACGGACCCGTTATTTATTTTTATGCATGTTTGATGACACACACGAATTAAATGTCAAAGCCCAATGCTTTCATCATCGTTACCAAAAAAAGATATGTTTTAATACACATATTTATATACTGTATTTATACTGTATGTGTTATCCTACCCATATCGATATGTTCGAAATTGTTCAAATTTGGAAAGTCGAATAAATATTTTATGCAATAATCAAGGAATTATAAAGATCGTGGCGCATGGAAAGAATTCTCGTGGCACGTTTACCTTTTCTTTCGGTAAACAACCTTGGAAGAATGAATCTGTTGAAAAGTGCAGTTAATGAAATTATGTAATTTCCATTATTAACTTTTTTTGGTATTTGATTATTTTTAGAAATTAATGTCACGTGTTAAATCTTTCGTTGAAAAAAATTCTCTTTTACACATTGTTCAGAAGAATGCATACATCCTTGTTAGGAAAATTAAAAAAATTACGTAATAATGTGGTATGATTATTTTTAAAAAGTTTAGTGGAATTTATGTAATAATATGACCCGATTTTTTTTATTTTATTTATTAAAAGATGCCTTTTTTACTTAATGAAATAATTATGCTAAAAATAGAATCCAATATTGTTCTATTATTACAAGGGTGACTCATATTTTCCCTCAATGTGTCAAAATGTCTAAAAATGTTTCTACCACAAAATTAATTAATTATTTGACAGTTTATAAAGTCAAAAAAAAAAAGTGAAAATATTATAAAAAGTTTTATAAGAAAACTATGAAAAAAAAAAACATGCTGTTCATGTATATAATAATAAAGCAGCGACATCACTGTGCCACGTTACTCAATTCCCGTCACCTGGAATTAGCTAATTGTACCAACATTAAAGGTTTAATCCCGGATTCCAACATAACAGGTTGGGATAGTTCAGGATTTTCAAGACCTTTTTTCAGTAAAACAGATTGTCTTTGACTCGTTCTTTTCTTTATTTCGGGCGCAACGGTAGGCTTATGGAAAGAATAGATCCCTTTACGCTTTTCTTGTTTAACACGCCATGATATAAATACAGATATAATAAATATTAACATGTTTAACCAACATAATACTATGCTCGTTGCCCACATATTGCAAATTGATGTTAATGAAGTTGATTTTGCGGATGAACAAGTTAATATTGGATGGTGTTGAAATGCAGGATCCAAATTTGCTATGGCTTTTAAATTTTAAAGAAAAGGAAAAGTTTTCGGTTAAAATCGATAATATGAATGCGAGCCGTCAACAATATCATAAATCGTCAACTTACCAGAAGTAAACCATAAAACAGCCAACGTACTAAGTAATTCAAAAAAAAAAAAAAAAAAAAAAGGATTAATTCCTCATACTAAAAAAATAAGTCCAAATAAACAACCATTGTTATACTAACAAGTCAAGGGAAAGGTAAGGTCCTTTATTCCAGATTTTCTTAAAATGATAAACATACGTTCCTAGAGGATTAAAAAAGAAAATTAAAAAATGTAAAAGGTGATAATTAAACTTCAATTACTATGTACCACTTCACTTACCGAGAGCTGTTAGAGTGAGTGAGAATACAACGAAAATCCATATTTTAACTGGTCTACCAAATTAAAAATCAATCATTATTTTTAGGAAAAAAAATTTTTTATGTAACTTCTAGTTTTACTTACTCTCCATTTCTAAAAAAAATTACAGCAACATATTCGGGTGAATCCGGACTTATATTAACATATACTGCATACTGAATAAGTTCTAAATATCAATAGGATTTTAATTAGTTGACGGACTTTTATTGCAAAGGAACATTCTTTTTTAACTTTTTCCTTACCTAATGTGAGAACTATGATAGTTAAGATAATTTGAACAAATTTAAGACTATGAAATATAACTCGATGTTCTCTGAGTATCCACATTATAATAATATAAAAAATTTATCAATCGTAAAAAATTTAAAAATGAAAAAATAAAATCGTAACAAAAATCGTAACAAAAATCGTAACAAAAAAATCGAAATTTTCAAAATTAAAAACTAAAATCGGCTTAAAATAATAATAATTTAGTAAATCGTTATGAAATTTAAGAAAATCAAAAAAAAAAAAAATAACAGTAATAATGTTATTTATAACTAGAATTTTTTCAAAAGTATAATTTTGTATAATATTAAAGTCGTTGTAATATGTTCACAATGAATTTTTTTTTTTATGAACTTTTCCTTTTTTTGTTTTTTTTTTTGGTTTTTTTTTTTTTTTTTTTTATATATTCGTTTATCGTTTTTATCGCTTTATTCTTTTGTATAAGAGGGACTATTATACGAATAATAAATCTTAATCGCTAATTATGTAAGAACTAAAAAAAAAAAAAAAAAGCGATAAAGAAAAAAAAAAAATATATTTTTCCGTTACAAATGTCCTTTTATATGAAAATTATTATTTATTTATGTGGTTGGTTCTCTATATGACAATCGATTTTTAATGTCCATTTAAGGTCATTATAATTTATTTATGCATATGTTTTGATGATTTGTTATGAAAAGAAATATTACACAATTACCATTTATAACCGAAGCGGAGTAATTACAAAGCAAAAATTTTGATCCAAGCGTTTTTTTTTTTTATATTGTCTTTATTTTGAAAACAAAGATGGAATCCTCGTGTTATTTTTGGACAAACATTAAAAAAGTTAAACCAATTATAATATGATATACGTCAAGATTGTTTGGTAAATTTGCACACAAAAAACCCTTTTAGAACGAATGAATTAAATATAACATCTAAAAATAATTTTCATCATTTGATTTAATGATGCAAATCTAATAATTTTATAAATCTATAAATAAGTTAACAAGTGCCGATTTTCAGTCTGATACAGTTTCATAAATACGCGAATTTCCATAATTATCCAGTATACGACTGTGCAAATTGTATTAAAAAGAGGGTATATTTTATTCTTTTGTATGGAAGATCGGCGATTCTTATACCGAATCCTCCAATGGATTAAGTTGAGAAATAGTTTACTTTATAAAAGACAAAACCTACTTAATTTATCCGGTCTTTGCCAAACTTGACATCTTATTTTAATCGGAATTTAACCAGAATTAGGAAATAATAAAGTACATGATTTCCTAATTTCTATTTTAAATCGCCTTTGAAACATAGTATCGTCAAACTTCTATGTACTGATATTGCTGTTTTTTGTATCGGTATAACAAATGTAATGAATTCATCCAAATTGCCTAAGGTCTGAAATTTTGAAATTACTAAGTAATATTAAAAATTAGAATAAATATTGAAAGATAACGTTAATTTTAAACGAATTGATAATTCTTCATAATAAGATTTAAATGAGAATATTGTTAACTAGTAAAGGGATATTATGATTTTGTGATTTTATTTTTACATTCAGCTTTTTTAAGATCATCATTTCATATTAGAATCTACATCAATACAGTTAAATTTCAATAAAAATAAAAGTAATTTAAATTTTTCAGTTCCAGTTGATTATATACAAAAAGAATAATAACTTTTTTTGAATTTTTTTCTTAGAAATTAAACCTTTTGTAAAAAATATTAATGTCAATAAATACTTATAAAATTTCAATAAACGTATATAAAATCAATATATATATATATATATATAAAACTTCATAATTAAAATATTATTTAAATCATAATCCTTAATAATTTAATTTTCTAGTAATATACTTATCAATTTATCTTATTTAATATATATATTTTTTTATATTATACTTATTTTTAAGATTAGAAATCTATCTATTAAAAGCTTTAAATTTTTAAAAACTATTAAAAAAAAATAATTATATTTTTTCACATAGAATATAAGTATTAATAACAAATTCTACAATAAGTATTTATATTATAAATTTTTTACTTGTAAAATTACATAGATTTTTTTTTTATACTTTGAATTTAAATTTATAACTTTTAATTTTATTTCTTAAAATATTAAATACAATATTTATTTAATGAATAACAAATTATTTTTAAATAAATTTTTTTTTAAAAATAAGTAGGGCGATTTTGGGAGTCCTGGGGTCAAAAAAAAAGGTACGTAATAAAGGTATCCAGAAAGCTTTCAATCATTTATCCAAAGCTCTTCTAGCAATACGATCAATAATATTGAATTCAGATTTAAAAACCGCACCAGCGCCCAATTTCGATATAAATTCTCCTTGCTATAAAATTTGAACTTCAAAACCTAAAATCAAACAAAATTGATATAGCATTTCTAGCGCGATTTTAAACCCGCCAAAGATATCAAAAAAATTAAACCATTCTATTTGCCTTTGAGACGATACGTGTTTGACAAGAACCAAAGGTTCGAAGCCAAACTCGTGGAGTCTCTGCAAACCTTCTATGTATACAAATATTTATGCTATACTGCTTGCCTTTGGGAGTAGACTCGATTATTGAGGAACGAAGTGACGAAATATTCGAGTCTA
>CAJVPQ010002001.1:0-15451 GCA_910591825.1 Funneliformis caledonium
GGGGTAATCGGCGATTGTAATACCGATCTACTAATTCACGTAACAAAAATCCGGTAAATTACTGTAGGCCTCTGTATAAGTTGTTTAGCTATTTTCTGAATACTAGCATATCATCAGACTTGTGATTTTTTTATCTCACAGATTTTCAATTGAATTATATAATAATTATCGACTAAATTTATGAAAATATATAAAAGGCTTCTTTTTTTTGACCTTTAATAAGTAAATATTACAAAAAAATATATTTAAAATGCTAAATTAATTAATAAAAAAAATGTCATATACTTTTATTTTAATTAATAAAATGCATACAAATCTCTTATTTTAAGATCTTATTTTTTTTTTAAGGATAGTTGATCCTAAATGATTATTGATTATGAAAATTAGAACTCTTTTGTTATTTATTTATATATTATTTAGCTATAAAAACTTAGAAAAAAAAAATAAATACTGATCATATGTATATAATAGCTAATCAAATTTTAAGAATTTTCTATCAATAATTCTAAAACTCATTTTCTTATTTAATATATTCTCTGACTGTATTATAATATAATAAGAATTAAGTAAAATAATAGTTAGTAAGCCAAAAAGTTACCTAATAAACTAAAATAAAAAGTTATCAATAATTTATAAAACTATTTTTAAATTATATAATTATATAATTAAATTATAAAATCACTGTTAGATTATATATTTAGATTACGAAGCAACTATTAGGTTATAAAGCCTACTATTAAATTATGAAATTATCATTATAATTTATTCTAAATTGCTGGTAATTTTTTATATAATTATATTAAAGAATTGTAGCAATTATAAATAATAAATAAATAAGATAATAAATAATAAAAATAAATTAAATGTTAAATAAATATCTTAAAAATTTATAAGATTATAAAATCTTTTTATTTTAATTATTTAATAAAAATAATTAATTAAATATATTTAAATAAATTTAAATATATAATCAGATAAATTTTATAATAATTAAAGAAATTTTAAAGTATAGTTAAAATTTAGAAATAAATTTTAAATTGATGTATAAAATAACTGATAATTATAAGAAAAATTTAAAAAGATTAGTATAATTATTATAAATTTTAATAATCTTTTCTACATAAATAAGCTTTTTATTAAATTTATTAAAATAAACCTAACCTATTAAATATTTAGATAAATAAAAAAAAAAAAAAGCATTAAATAATTTATTACCTAATTGCGATCTAAGGTTAATTTATCAAATTAAAGCAAAGTTATAATTTCGAATAAGTATTTAATATTACGAATTTTAATTATCAAAAATTTATTTTCTAATATTTGCTATGTTTTCACTTTTTTAAGTTTGATGAATTATTGTAATAAAACAATTGGCTCTTTAAAATCCTAGTACTTTTATTATATTTACTATCAAGGGTTATTGTCAAAACATATATGCAAATCAAGTACTTTTTTGTTATTATCTCGTCTCTTGATTGTTTTGTTTTGGTTTAGATGATAGAAATACTCATTCTATTCTTTTTAACACAGTAAGGAATCTTCATCTATTTCTATAAAAAAAAAATAAAGAAATAAATAAAGGGTACTATTTTGGAGTTGAAGGGAAACACTTACCATAGCCTCCACTGAGTAGCGGTTTTTTTTTTTTTTTTTTTTTTTATGACGAAAGGTACAAACATATATGTACTGTTATGTATTATGTATTATGTATAGGGTCCAAACGGGTCATTAGATTTGAGTGGTGTAATAGGATAAACCAAGAATCGAATTCAATTTAAAAAAAAGGACCAATGAAATTATTTTTTTATTCATTATAAAAATAAAAATGGGTTTAACAATAAAAATAAATAAATAAATAAATATTTTTCTCAATCAATAATAATCCCCTTTTTGAAAATTTCTGTAAATGACGGGAAATGAATAAAAAATGAAAAAAAAATTTTTTTTTGATGCATTGCATACATTATGATTTACACAAGATGAAGAAACAAACAAACTAAGGCAATTAAAATATGGAGAGGGGGAAAGAAGAGATTTTTTTTCTGGTTGGTTTAAATTGATAAATTATATACATGTAATAGTAATGATGTAATCCTGGATGGGACGATATGATTGGAGCGCATTTGATTCTTTTTACAAAACAAAGGGATATATATGCAAGAGCCCACTTTACCAAATATCAAGTTCAAAAAGAAAATAAAATTCAAATTTTCGGTTAGCCATCATTATTCACGATTGAAAATCAAAGCAAGCGTACAATTCGAACAAACATGATCAAAAACTCGGAATGGAGGCAAAAAAAAAAAAAATAGAAAAACAGAAAAAGAATATCGGTGATATTAGATTAAATGTTCACATCTCTTTTGTAGATAAGGGAATAAAGAAAAATATTTTTATTTATCATACATATACATACATATATACATGCTTGCATAGAAATATCATTAAAGACAAAAAAAAATCGTATTATTAAGAACCTTATCACGATTTTCTATATAATTAAAATTCTCTGTAAAAAAAAAAAAAGAACCAGTAATTAAATGGTTGCACGTTGGAAAAGGAAAAAAAAACAATCACAATCTCAACCAATTAATTGGGAACAAAGTTGAAACAAAAAAATGATTATTCATGTTAATGCAATAAAAAAAGGAAAAAAATGAAAAGAATGAATGATTTTTCGTACGTCATGTTATGACAAAAAATCATGAGAAACAATGAGAAAACCTTTAAATACCGGGTGAAAAAAATGTGAAAAATCAGGAGGAAGGAACAAAAAAAGGGGGGATGCATTGAACCAAGAACAAAAACTGATTGGGAAGGTGTCGTATTTACAATCAATTTTCATTACACGTGGGTAATATAACAATATTAGCTTGAGAGAAATATTACGCGCAGCAATTGTGATAAAATACGACCTATTTTTTCATTATCATTTTGATAATTGACCATTGTTCCTTATCAATGTTTCCAAAGATTAAACAGAAAAAAAAAAATATTTTGTACACTTTTGAACAGAACAGAAACAGGACTATTGACAAGGACCGGAAGATGATGTCATTGCACATTCATGGTCGTACATCTGCGCCACCACTTGGCTTAAACGAGTCACTATCTGAGAATAAGTTTAGGTCCTTGATTCAACGAATAAAGAAAACCTCAAGGATTTACAAATGAGCGACAATTAGCATAAAATAGAAAACAATATGATTGAAGATTTCAATTCTCTCTCACCTTTTAAGTTAAAAAAAGAATTTTTTTCATGTCTGGGAAGGATTACTTTGTTGGCGTTATAACGATTAAATTTATACTTTTATGAACATGATTTACCAGAAAATCATGTTTTCACATCAGTCAACAAAAAAAAAAAAAAAAAAACTTTTTTTTTAAAAAAAGAAAAAAGTGTTTCGTGGAATGAAAAAAAAAAAAATTTTTGATATTCAATCACCTATTTATAAAGGAAATGGTACCTTCTTTTTTTTCAAATGACCTATAAAATTTTATTTTGGTCTCACAGGATAAATAAATAAATAAGATTAAAAAAAAAAAGTGTTTTTTCCCTCCTTTACCCGCCCACCCACATAAAAATGTTTTTTACAGTGGGTAGTATAAATATATTGTTTTAATTTTAAAAAAAAAAAAACTTAAAAAAGGAAAGAAGAAATTTCTCTCTTAAATTAAGCGAGACATAGCCTCAAATCGTGAGATCCGGTTAGCCAGCAAGCCATGATAGTATCATAGCGTTATAGTTGTTATGGGAGGTCGAAAATAGTAGCGTAGCACCATTGTGATGACCGGTGGGTGATCAAACAAGTGCATCTTTTTCCTTGGAAAGGGCAAGCGCACATCGAAACTAGTTCCAATTGAACACAATGAAACTCCTTTACCAAAAAGATAATCCGAAATTTGTTTAGAAAATTATCAAAGATTATGTTTTTGGGTGGAGAAAGGGGAATCCTAATATTGGAATTAACAATGTATAAAATTCTTTTTTATATTAAACTCGTTTTATTTAAACTGTTTATCACACTAATACTAAATCAATCACATACAAACATTACAATTCCTTTATATAGGTTTTTGAACATCATTAACAAATTTGAGATGGGAGAACTTTCTCAACTTCTTTATCATTTTAATTTTTTGGTCGTTCGTGATATTTCGTAATTCGTAAAACAGGGTGCCTCATGTTCCCTATGCCTGTAAGCACATAAGTTTGAATAAACAAAAAATTTGTTATAAAAAAAAAAAAAGAAAGGAAAGGAAAGGGAAACTTTGCCATATGAGAAGTGGCTCTGTGCGCAACATAGCGTGATCAAGCCAGCACATTCACGTGTCAAGAAACCAAGCCCCCAGCAAATTAGTTTTTGTTTCCGTATTTACGCGTTGTGTGACCATGAATGCATCGGAACCTATCTCGAAAAAAAAAAATTCTTGAAACAATCATCTCAAACACCTATTCTAGAATAAATTAACATGACGGAGCAACAACCTTCCTTCCTATTTTCACCGACCTATATTAATTATGAAAAATCCCTTGAAATATTAAAAAAGGATAAATATTATAAAAATATTTGTTGTTTTCCCATCCCTGAATTAACGAATCGACCAAAGGCAATCCGACAAATACTTTAGGCCATACTAGGTAAGTATTAAAACAATTGTAATCTAAACTTGGATTGAAAATTGTCGAGTGATTGCCTATCTAATGTTTATCCCAATTTTAAAAAATTTAATTAATCTTGGAATCACAAACAAGAGTGATTTCATCTCGTCCCTCTAACATCATTTTTTAAGATGATTCAAAACTTATTTGTTAGGTGTAGATAAACCTTAATATAGTTTGATGCCTTCCAATGTTTTTCTTGTTATTTCTTCCAAAGATGGACTAGAACGTTTAGATTAAGATTACTATGAGATATTTATGATATCACTTCCTGTGATTTGAGGGGGGAAAATTTTTTTTTTTTTTTGTGATTAACAATGTGTATTACCTAATTTGTGTTTAATTAATGTGTGTGTGTGTGAATGCGTGTAAATGTTGAATTGAATAGTACCTAAAAATTTCTCACTTTAATAAAAAAAAAATTACAATGCTGTTCGTTCGAATGTTCAAGACGAAACCATTATGATCCTATTGGTGTCAACCAACTAAATCAAGCTAAAGCGAAAACAATTCCAAGTGACAAGTGGAAGGTGGAAATTTAAGATTTATAATTTTGCCGAATTTTTATTTGTAAGAATAAAAAAAAGAATCTTCACCTACCACAAACACAAGGGAAACACTAACTCAAAATTTCTAAATGCCACGGTGTTCGGCTTTTAGATACCTTTTTTTCTTTTTCCTCTTGAAACAATAAATAATAAACAACATGAAGATCAAATTTCCCTATTATCAAACCGTTTTTTACTTTAATAAAAATAAATATATATGTGACTTTATTGTTTACAAGATCTTCAATCACACTTCCTTTTTGTGTTCAAATCCATCCAAAGAACTAAAAAAAAAATGCTGCATTTACCCCGCTCTACTAATTTGAGTTTAATTTGCTTGCCACATATATATACTTTTGCAAATTTTTTTTTTTTTTTTTTTTCCAAAATTTTTTTTTATTATTGTAAAGAATTTTTAATTATTTTTTAAACTAAACATAAAAAAAAAAAATTTTTTTTTTTTTTTTGTGTATTCATTCGAATTTGTCGTGTTTTTTTTTTCCTTATAACACATCCCTCTAAATTATGATGATATTCTCGAACTAAAATAACTAAAAGACATAAACTAGAAATCATCCACACGGCTGAATACAGAGGAGCTTCACTATGATAAAGCACTATTAGAAAAGTACGGCACACCAACATAACAACACGACACACCCGACTCGACAACTATTATATATTAGCCTGAATGTATAATTTATAGTGACGGAAAATTTTTTTTTTTCTTCGGTTTATCTACTACCCTTTTTTTTTTCTTTTTTTTTTTCTTTTTTTTTATTTTTTACCTTCTCCATTCTCTCCAAAAAATTTTTTTCTTTATCGTTCTCATTCCTCTTATTTTCCTTTTTTTTTTTTTTCTTATTTATTTATTCTCTTTCGCTTTTCTTTTATTAT
This sequence comes from Funneliformis caledonium, assembly GCA_910591825.1. NCBI lineage: Eukaryota > Fungi > Glomeromycota > Glomeromycetes > Glomerales > Glomeraceae > Funneliformis > Funneliformis caledonium. The sequence continues at coordinate 6,109 of CAJVPQ010002001.1, forward strand.
CCTTTTTTTTTTTCTGCTTTCGTGGCGTTTCTGTTTACAAAGGTTGTTGAAGTCGAGGAAATAAAAAAAAAATTAAAAAGTGCAAAAAGTTGTAGGTCCCTTTTACAAAGGTGCATTATTCTTTCTTGCCTTACTATTATTACCTATTCATACACGTACACATTCGTCACAAACAAATAATCACCACTTTCGCTACGACGTATTACCCTCAGCTTTTGTTGATATTTTTATGTGATAAACAAATAGCGGGGACCTGTAAATTTAGACTTTACCCACCTTTTTTTCATTTTGTCTGGTGTACATTCTTTCCAACCCCAACCTCTGAACTTTTATCTCCTTGATACCTACTCCTTTCTTTTTTCCCTGCATCTGTGAAAATAAATCGCCTTACATTGTGGATTTTCCAACATTAAAATAATTCTGCAGTCCACAAAAAAAAAAAAATTAAAACCAAAGAGAACTGTATAAACACCTTTATAGAAGATAGGAAAGATAATAAAAATAATATATTCTTCTTTCTTGCCAAAAAAGATTATAAAACCTACTCGGTTGGGTTATTATAAAAAGAGGCAACCAAGAATTTATATCATTATTATTATTTTTTTTTTTATAAAATATCTCCATAGAAAAAAAAAATCTTTTTGTATATTCCCTGTTTGTTGGTTAGTGTTTGTATTTAAAGGAAAAAAAAAAAAAAACACAAAGAAACGAATAATAACTTCCTCGAAGGTTAAGTAATATAGCAATATAAACAAGAAAAAAAAAATTTATTAATATTAATTTGAGGTTGATCATGGAATTTTCAAAAGACCCCATGCCAAGAGAACGTCCTATCGTTAGACGCTCGCTTAGAATACAACGACGTGACGATAAGAGAAAGTGTGAAGAACTGGAACGAAAGGCTCTTGAAGAAATAAAAGCTCAAACTCATGTGCCGAAAAGACTCACAAAACAACCTATAAGGCGTGCCAGATCAAGTAGTACCTTATCGCATTCGTCGTCGAAAAAGAAAAAAGTTTATCATGATCTCGCACAGATGAGTCCTACAAGTCGGCTGTTGAGTATCCCGTTGGATATGCTGTTATATCTTTTGGAATTCCTTGGTGTGTATTATTCTTATTATTATTATTATTATTATTTTGAGGGTTTTTAACATTTCAATGTTGTAAATTTGTTTTATTCTCTTATTTACTAATTTTATTCATCGTCTCCATTTTGACATCTTCACGATTTATCAGATGGTAAGTTAATCCTTTCGATTTTATGATTGTAACTTTCTTTTGATTTCACATGATGTTAACACGTAAACTCCAACCTCCCGACACTTTCAGGACCCTCATTAGCTGCAATGGAGCAAGTGTCAAAATCATTTTATCATATGATACGTGGACAACATAGCCCGTATAGATTCTTGTATGATAAGCTGTTGGCTACGTATTGTCCGATTGATGAGTGTGCTATGGATATTGGCGAACAAGTTGAAAGGGCCATACATGCCCCCGTTTTACCAAAGATCAGGCAATCTGTGGTCAAGCAGGAATCGAGAGAATTCAAAGTATCTGATTGGAAGGTAGGTTGAATTTATTAATGCTGTCGTTCGGAGATTCCTTGATCATATGTGCTAACCTTTATACATTGTGTAAATGTTCCTGATAAAATTAGGTTCAGGTAATTAATCACGTTTATGCGTCCTTCATCTGATTCTACACGATTGTATGTATGCTCACCTCCCATTTACAACCTTTCTCATCTAGTTTGTCGAATCTTACAAGTATTACGTGACGGAAGTATGCACTGTCTGTGGTGAATCGGGTGATCCCATTCCTATATGGGAGGTTCGCTTGTGTAGATTCTGCGTTGTCAGACAATTGATTAACAAGAGCGCTCTATACGCATTCACCTTGTCCCCCAAGGAGATTGAAGTACTCAAGGTAAAGTTTGGTCCAAAGACATTGTGATTCGTGGTGTAAACTTGTGGTAACCAACTGTTCTTTTTCTTTACTCAACCAGCCATGGAAAACTTATGTGTATGATCTTGGCATGAGTTGTACGTTTTACCTTCGAAATCATCTTGATCATTTAAGACGACAAAAATATTCTGACCCACAATGCGACTTGGACCTTGATGTGAAGCAGCGTCAATCCGAGAAATTTGCAAAGGAGAACGTTAAACGCAAGAGAAAACAGAGGGAGCAAGATGAGTCTTATTCTGAAAGGATGCGGTCGGTTCTCCAATGCTTTAGTGATTGGAAGTTAAAAGCGGAACTATCGATCATGGAAGAGTGGTGGTTCCCCAAGGAACTTAAATTAGAAATTCACGAGGTAATTAATTGATGACAATGAGATCACCTGTTTGCCGTTGTCTTACTAAACTTTGAACATATACACGATTTTATTTGGTTTAGTATATTTCTAACAAGACAAATAATAGCTTGGCGCGAAAACGACTTCGCCTGTCCATTGAGCAAGAATCCAATAATGGTGATGATAGCTCTACACCTTCGACGCCGTCCAACTCTCAATCGAAAAGTAAATCCCTTCGAAAGAATTTGGAAGATATCATGTTTGAATTACAAACCGTTGTGGTGCCAAGGGTGAATAGATTGGTGGAATTAAATACTCTTTTATCAGCCGACATTGCCATCGAAAAATTACGTATGGATTTAGATTTAAAGACCAGGCGAATATACGACGATTTTGTGCTCGGAGGGGGGATGATATCGAGTCCATCTTCAACTCCATCGGAATGTCAGTTGACAGTGGATCGAACACACAAAGAAATTTTGTCATATTTCGAGAGGGAGGAAATTTTTAAAAAATCGCTAACTCAAGCATGGTTGAATATTAATCACAACGAATTCATGCTATCTGAACTAGATCATCAAAGATTTTTACGGGATGCGAAGGAATGGTGGGCGAGACGAGGAAAGAAACCTCCGCCTGAAAAATGTGGGGAGTTATACCTGGCTCGTGTTCATAAGAGGCAGATTTGGTTAAAGAATGACATGTCCTTAACAAGAACCCAAGAACATTGGAGGCGTCAGTTATTAGAAAGGAAATTAAAAGAAAAGATTGATTGGTATTTCACAGATTTACCAAGACATATAAAAAGCCTGAGTGAGATTTACGAGTCTAATCTGGAACAGAGAATGAAGAATAGTGAAACCTTTTGGATGAAGGTATGTTACCAAAAGATTCGATCGATTTAGTCGCATTGACATTGAATACTTACACCTTTTTACTGTATTAGGGGTTATCATCACATCATAATATGAGAGAACCATCAGAAAAGTTGAAGCAGATGTACTGTGATTATGAAGATTTCATAAAGAATTGCAACGGATTTTGCTCAACCGATGACGGTTATTGCGGTTGCTTGGAATGTATGTATCGATTTAAATGTTTTGACACGATTGTTTCTTGATTAAAAACCATCCCGAATCATTTACTCATTCATTTATTTATTTTTTTTTTTTTAAAAAAAAAAATAATTAGATGCCGCCAAGGATATAATTCGCGCAAACACGATACTGAGACGCAAGGAGTGGATGGATGCTGAATTGAGATGTTATAAGGAGATTGATTTTCACGACCCTGATCTCTTGTTGTGTCCCGAAGCTAAGGATGAGTATCATTATGCCGCAAGAAGTAAGGGTTCATTACACGTTCTTCGATTCGTTGATGGGTCAATATATCTGACCACGAGTTTCTTTTCTCATTAGACATTTCGGTTCCAAAAAGGGCCGCGGTATTGTATATTGCACGTGCCGAATCATTCATGCAAAAGTTGCGTAATGAAGTCAAGACATTTGCACCAGAATTAATAACCTCCGAAGCGCGAGAATGGTACAGGCGTTGCCTCGGAACCATTTCGGATTTCTTCGATCCACCGAGACGTCCGTGTTCTTGGACCGCTCTCGCCACCAATTGTTTTTATTATGAAGTCAACTGCAACCCTGCCAATAGGCCCAGCATCGAATATACGATTGAGAAAATTAAAGAGTGCGAGCGAATCAGGTTAAAACGACTGGGAGAAGCTGATCGTGCCGCGAGAGAAGCAAAACTGAGCCTAACGTTTTGGAATAAGGCAATGGTTAAACGACCGGTGGATGGTGTGTCGTTCCAAACTCGGGTTAGATGGATAGCCACAAATGGATGGTTTTCATTGAATCAATTAGCTCAGGCTTGGGTTTACGACGAAGACCGTGCTCCGTTGAGTCATCTTGAACCTTACATCAAGGAAAGGGTTAAGCAGATGGAAAAAGATAAACGAAAGGAAGATATTTCTTTAAGGTAATTAGTGATTTTCTTTATTTTTCTTTCTTGTTCTCGCGTCACACCATCCATATACATGTAACTAAATCGATGCGCATTGTGGATATACAGAATCAAGGATGATCCGGAATACCAAGCGATATTTAGGGAAATTGATGAGGATGCCGATTTCTTTTTACGTTCGACCTATGAAATCACAACCATTTATAAGGTACACATGAGATGCTTGCATGGTTTATTTTTGATGATTTGAACAACGAGCTAAATGATAATTTTAATCCGTTTTAGGTTTCGAATTTATATAAGGCTCACGTTGAGGATGTTAAGTCCGGTATTGATCCCGCAAAGGTCGTTCGGCAAGTCATTGGTCTCATCAGGGATGTTAAGACCGGCGTGATAAGCAAAAGTAGCTTGTTCGTTGCAGATCGTGAGAGGTTCGATGAAGAGGAGGATGATGACGATGATGATAATGTAATTGTAGGAAATAATAATAGATTTATTATTGCTATTGGAAATAATAATAGCAATAACAATAATGGAGTCAATAATAATAATAATAATAATAATAATGTCGTAGTAGCCACAAATACCACCACCACAACCATGGCTGCAACATCTGCTAATGTAACGACGGTTGGACAAGTCGTTACAAGCGGTAGTGGTTCGGCATCGTCATAATTTGGATTACATTTGTATTATTACTACTATTTTGATAATAGGTTTTTATGGACTTATGGGGATAATTGGTTAATTCTTATTTTGTACAATTTGTGAATTTGTAATTATCGCTAATTTCTTTTTCTCTACAAGTGCTTTTTTTTTATCTTTCTTTCTTTTTTTTTTTTTAATATAAAAAAAGAAAAAAAGAAAAAGAAAAGAAAAAAAATTTTTTTCGAACATTTATTTCTTTTAACCTTTTTTTTTTTTCTTTAAAAAAAAAAAAAACTTCATAAAAAAACTCCTTCACATAATCCTTATCTTTGCTTGGGATCATTTTTTTTTTATAGAAAGTTCAGTAAAGATTTTTCTATGTATTGATTTCTTTCTTTTTTTTCTTATGTACTATTTGTAAACAACTTTTTTTTTTCTTCCTTACTACTACTATGCAAAATCTGTTTTCTAATTCTTTTTTTTTTTTTTTTTTTAAAAAAAAAAAAATTTGAATAAATAAAATTAAATAATAAAAAAAAAAAGGATATAAAATTATATAAATAACTATGCTAAGATGAATAATATCATTGAGAAAAATATAATGTTTTCAAATGAAAGATTGTCATTGTTAAATTAATTTGATTGGACGATAAAATAAATTTTTTTTTTTAAATTTTATTTCACCATCGTTTATACCACGACATAATGTCGTCGGCCGTCAAACGAATTTCCAGACAAGTACTTTGTCATTTAAAAAAAACCTACAAACCCTCAGATTTCAAACCAACTTTTATATATAGGAATATATGGGGACGTAAGAGATATATGCACCCAAAAGTATCCTCACGTAAATTGGCCGACATGAGGAAAAATGCTGAATATTTAGGTATGGATCCGAAAGAGATGGGACTTCCACCAAAGAAAGAAAAGAAGCCTCCTAGAACAAAACCTCCCAAAGGTGCTAAGCATGAAAGGAACGCCCCAGAGAGGTAAAGAACGTTTTTCCGGGAAAAAATAAATATAATTTTATTTTATTTTTAAATTTCACATTATCTCGAATTACTTTAGGAAAGCGAAAATTCAGAAAGCTTTGGAAGAGATGCCAACAGTTATCGAAAATTGGAGAATGGTAAGGAGTTAACCGTACCGTATTTCAATACATATTACATCCAATTTACTTTAATTTATTTTAATAGGAAAAAATCAAAGAAAAGAAAAAGAACAAGCCTTCATTGCCTTTTTAATAATATCTTATTTTACTTTATATTTAAAATTGCTTTTTTTTTTTTTTTTCTGGGTGGATATTTTCACGTTACGAAATACATAAGATTAAATTGAATAATTACAAATATAATTTAATTAATTCATCGCTAACACCGGATGGAGTTAACACACCCAAATCAGTACACAACAATGTAATGTAATCCGGGGGAGTATAATCCACGGTCGGATTACTGGCCTAATATTAAAATATCAATCTCAATTAAATATTACGAAAGTCAATTACGACACGCTATAACTGTAACTAATGAATTACCTCAAAATTTTCAACGTCATCATCCTCAGATTCATCATTATTGGAGAGATAACGAGGAGATTCCAAATCCGGAAACGTCAGTAAATCAGGAGTGTGCGTTGGAAGGTCATATTGATTAAGTGGAAATAAACGAACGAACTTGTAACTGGAAAAAATAATGATTTGATTTAAGAATATCGTGTGAGTTTAAAAAAAGTAAAATAAGATGCTTGACTACCTCTCGATTACAGCATACAATGGTTTGTTGGCAGCTTTAGCAACGACAGCAACTTGATAAGTTCCAATCTAAATGATATGATTTATTAATATAGAGGATAAAATGGAGATAAAAATTTTGAAATCCATAATACCGCATTGATTAAACCACCATTCTCCACAACACCTTCAGCACCAACGAACACCGCATCAACTTTATCAATAATATAACCAACAGCTGTATCAAGTATGACAGTAGCAGGGATACCAGCTTTACGTAATATTTTTGTTGACTGAACCCTATTGAATAATTAATTATAATTAATCAATTTTAAATGCCTCAGCACGTGTATTTTACTTTTTCTCACCCTAATGATGTTGGCCTCGATTCTGTCACATAGACTTTAAATCGTTTCTTGCGGGCAGCCGCTTGTTGAAGAAGCAACATCACCACACGAGAATACGAATGAATCAGTATTGTCTACAATTTGTCCAAAGTACTTTAAATTAATTGAAATTAATTGAAAATCTTTTACTTTATCTTTAAATATAAATTTGAATTAGAAACTTACTGCGTCATCTTTAATAAATTGTACACCTATCTCGGCAATTTTATGTCTAACCGCTGTAGCCTTTTCGACCAACACCTTTCCACTATTTATCAAATGTACTTTGCAAGCTTCAAAATTCTAATTTCATGTAAAAAAAATAAAATAAAATCATAAATTTAAAGAATGTAAAACATAACACGAGACGATCCTAATGTGATCACGTACCGTTACATCATGAGAAGTCCTCGTAACGAATCTCAAGAATAGATCAGCACCTGCCGATAATGAAATTGAATTTCTTACAGAAGATTTAAGTTTTTGACTTGCATCCTTGAGAGATTCCATGAATTCTGATAAAGTCGTTGCTAAATTCACGTGTATTCAAGTGAGTGAGGTGCGATATTTGATTAATTGAAAGATAGACAATAATAACTCTTTCATCATCTACCTTTACTATGCTTTATTAATTCAACCAACGATTCTATTGCCGCGATGGGCATCGACATATCCTGTTACATTCACAGCACCCAATTTAGATAATCACCGATAAAAATGAAATTAAAAATCAATTTCTTTCGTGATTAAAAACCGAATTCATAAAAAAGATAAAAAGACGTACGGGGCTATCCTTCAAAAATTTCTGATAGCACGTGACAATATCGAATTGCTCGGTGTCATTAATTGATAACTCTATTAAACGACAATCAATTAGCTAATTCTCCTTTCATTAAGTTCAAGTTTTAAATTATTTAATTACCTTCGCTCATTTTTTAAGTAATTACACGATTTATTGGAGGTTTACGAAAAAGTTTAAACAAAAATTCAGTAAAAAAATTATTTATGTAAATATAAAGGGTGGGTTTGTGCCTTTTTTTTTTTAAAAAAAATAATTAAATTAATATTTTGACTAAAAAAAAAATAACTTTTCTTTACAAATTTTCGAATTAAAAGACGTAAATATCTAAAAAAAAAAAATTTATTTTATAGAAAGATAATATATTCGGTAAATTGACCAAATGTCGCACGAGCCACGAGTCACGAGTAGCATTAACATCGATCATCTCGAAATCAACGTTTAAATTTATTATGGATTCTCAAGAAACCCCCGTTTCTAATGCCTCCTTCGATATCTCAAAATTAATTGACACAATAGACTTTGCTGCTAAGAAACACTCGTTTCAGAAACGTAATGATCCTCAAGGAACACGTAAGTTAATTATTTTTTCGTGTGGCGGTTTTCGCGAAAATTAACACGGATTTATTTTATTTTTATGTGGTGAAAACTTAGCTTATATCAATCATCCGATTGGTGTGGCCAAAAATCTTACCGATGCTGGAATCTATGACTTTGCAACTATACAGGCCGCGATATTGGTAGATTTTTAAATGGTATTTAAAGATTTCACGTATTCAACTCTATTAACTTTTCCTAAAAATTAAGCACGATACGGTAGAGGATACGGATACGTCTTTTGAAGAGGTTATAATCTATATTATTAAGTTTTAAATATTATCATGATCATTAATTTTTTTGTTTCATTTACATAACAGATCGAACAGCAATTCGGACGGGAGGTTAGAGATATTGTAGCGGAATGTACTGATGATAAAACCTTGGTGAAATCTGAACGTAAACGATTACAAATTGAAACTACTCCACATAAATCTAAAAAGGTATGTGATACATTCCTGTTGATAACGATGAATGAAAGTTGGAAATGTAGTTTTGAATCTTATATTTTATAGGCGAAGGAAGTGAAATTAGCTGATAAGCTGTATAACCTTAGAGATGTGCAAAGAATGGCACCCGTAGGATGGTCAAAAAATAGAATTCAAGGTACTTATCACGATTCATTATATCTTTTTTTCATTCATTTATTAACCAACTTATTTATTTTTTAAAAGAATACTTTATATGGGCTAAGCAAGTAACAGATGGTAAGTAATTATACGATGCAAATTCTTAAAATCCAAATTTTTTTTTTTTTTTAAAGATTAAATTTGCTTTGTAGGTGCAAGAGGAACTAATCAAAAATTGGAAGACCAATTGGATGAAATATATTCAAATGGTACTTTTGTATATGAAGGTGAAAAATATAAAAGTCATCCAGAATCATAAAACATTGATGGGTGC
>CAJVPQ010002002.1:0-15450 GCA_910591825.1 Funneliformis caledonium
ATTGTATTATAATATTTTTTTTTAATTAATTTATTTAATTTATTTATAGTATTTTGCACAAGCAACAAAATATGTTTTACATAAAAGTTTGCCAACTTTAACAATTACAATACCAATCTATAATTGGTTAATGAATATGATTGAAGATTTTCAAATAAAAACTTTAACAATAGAAATAAATACTGCTGCTGCTACTACATTAGAAAAATTAAAAAAATATTATCTTCATGAAAATTCTAATGCTTATCCTATTACTACTAGTAAGTTTTATATTTTTATTATTAATTTTAATTTATAAATTATTAATTATTATTATTAATTTATAGTACTTGATCTAAGATTAAAATTATCATATTATATTGATAATCGTTAGAAAGTGAATTTTATTGAAGAATTATGAGAAATTTTTACTTCTTATTTTAATATGCATTATGCATCATCGATGATAGATTTAGAAAATCTAAATGAAAGTTCTGATGATAATTTATTAAATTATATATATAAAAGACAATATGTAGAAAATATTAATAAAATAGAGTATTATTTTAATGCTCTACTTGCACTTTTAAAGACTAATTTATTATAATAGTGGAAAGTAAGTAATATATTTTATTAATAATTTCATATTAGTTTTACACTTATTAATTTTATTTTTTTTTAGTTAAATAAATCATAATATCCTTATTTAGCAAAAATGGCAAGAGATTTTTAGCAATTCCAGGTAAATAAATTTAAATTTTTATGAAACTTTTATAACTTTAATTTAATCAATCTAATTTATTTATATTTATTTTTTAAGCTACTAGTATTCTGATAGAAAGAGCATTTTCTAAAAGAACTGATCTAATTACACAAAAAAGATGTAATCTATCAGCAGAAACAATTAGAGCATGTAGGTGTCTTAAAACTTGATGGAAAACTATTTTAAAGAAAATATAAAAATTCTTTATTTTATGTTTTTTTTAAATAAATAATTTTGTATTATTTTTTTTTATGATTTTGATTTAATAAAATAATATATAAAATTTACAATATAATATAATTTAAAATAGATTTTTTATTAAAATTTAACTTAAAACTTGATTTGAATTTGACTCAACTTGAATAAATTTAAGTCAAAATTAAGTCAAGTTAAACTCAAGTTAAGTCAAATTGAGTTGAGTTTAAAATTTATTTAATTCGAATAAAATTAAATTGAAAGATTTTATAAAATAAATTCAACTCAACTCAACTTAAAAAAAATGAGTCAAATAGAGTTAGTCTTTAAACTCAACTTGACTTGACTCATTTAAAACTCTAATTATTTTTAGTGAAAATAAATATTATCTGTTCATATAAAGTTTGAAAGAAAAAAAGTTTTAATTTTATTTATTTTATAATATTAACTATAATTGCTAAGTTGAAGTAATTATCTAGCAGTAGAAAGATTTATATTATTTGAATTAATATTAGTTTATTTTAAAAGTCTTTGAGTATTTTAGTGATATTATAGTTTTTCAAGTTACAGATATGACTAATATGATCAATAGTGGTAAAGTTTTCACTTTAGATCATAATTTATTAAATGTTGTTTGATAAGTTTCTTCTCGTATTTCATTATTTGAAGAAGCAGATTATTTAATATATCATAAAAATGTTCTTTTCTATCTATAAATAGGTCTAAAAAGAGTAAAGATCTAGATTCAGATCATAGTTGAAATAGAACTGTGTAAATTTTCATTTTTTGAACAAATCTAACTATCAATCTTATGTAATAAAAGTATTCATTATGAACTTCATCAAAAAATCATAATTAGAAATTATTATATTACAAAAGTTTACTGAAGATGCATTTGTATTTATTGGAATATCATGTAATGCTCTTTTAGCAGTTGTAAGGCTGCAATTTAAACCTAGTGTATTAATTAATAACTTCATGTAAAGGTTCGCGTCGATCTTGTGTAACTTCATTTATAAGTGCATTTTCTCATTATCATCGAGAGCAGGTGGACGCCCTAATCTAGGTAAATTTTCAGTTTTCCCTGTCTTCTTGTATCTGTCAATAATTCTTCTTATTGTGGTGGGGTTACGACCCATTTTTCTTGCTATTTGTGCAGGGTTAAAATTCTTCATATATGCAAGTATTTTCCCCTTATCTTGAGAAGTTAACTCAGTTCTATGTGACATTATTTTTTTAACTTTATAATGCGTTTATTAGGTTATGAAATATGAGAAAAACATTTAAAAATAAAAAAAAGGAGGTATAAATAATGTAAATTTGGTGTATCGTAACACCGTACAAAATCGGGCGTCACTTTCGGACGCGACTGTACATACAGAACAAGTAAACTCGAAAAAATGCACATATATTCTCAACTATAGTAACAAATGAACTTTCTTCATTTTCCATGGCAGGAACTTGCAACATAGCATTATGATTTTTAATCATGAACTTCCTATCATTTACGGAGAACCAATCCTTCATATTTGTTGACAAATCAATTATTCGTGATGATCCGTAACCAGTGTTGGCCAACTGGACCAAATTAGACTAACTGGACTTAAAACTGGACCATTGGACTTACAATTCTAGTAACTAGACTTATAGTCCAAGTCCAGTCAAAATAATTGGACTTATAAAGGTGGCCAACACTGTTCGTAACGTAGTGTGGTACTTTCTGTGGCTGATGTATTCTTCTTTTGAATTGTCTTTGCATTTGCGGATACGTTTCTGGTAATAACATCACTAACATTTTCGCCAGAGGGCAAGATCCATTTTTTTCGACTACTAAGTACAGAATTGAGAGTTTCTTCAGAAGATGGAACATCTCGTCGTCATCTTGTTCGCTATCCTCACTATCGTGCTCTTCGGAGGGATCATCATCATCCGATCGAAAAAGATTAAAAGAAGCCGATTTCTTAATTTTGGTTCCATCTGGTAAAATATCCCCCAAAGAAATAAAATTAACCCGATTACTTCTCATAAAAGGTGTTATTTTTTGCGGACAAAAATTTAAGTATACGACCTTTTTTCCTAATGATAATTTCTTTTTTGACTTTTCTTCATTAAACCGAACTCGCTTTGTTAGTTCTTGCTCTTCTTCATAATTGTCCTAAAGGATTAGGAATGCCAAATAATTAGTTCGACTGGCCCTCAATCTAGCTAAAAAAAGCGCTTCAGTACCTCTTCTTCATAATATCTTTTCGCAACGAAAATACTGCTATCAAGATTCCCAATTGTTTGTGTACCTCTTGAAATTGTATTGTCAATGTTAATCGATAGTATTTTCTATGATGCACGGTCCAACTCCCAATTCTTAGAAAATTTTCGGTCAGCTTTATCGCCCTAGTATGAAAGTTTGGAAATTAATAACGTTCTTAGAAGCACGTTAGTAATTTTTGTCCACCAGGTCGGCTTAAAGGCTTGAACAACAGGCGAGCATAAAGGTCACCCGTGCTCTAGTGGGCTAGAATTGAGTCGGCTTAAAGGCTTGAACAACAGGCAAGCATAAAGGTCACCAGTGCCTCAAAATTAGCTTCGTGGCTCGGCTTAAAGACTTGAATGACGAGGAGCTTAAAAGTCTTCGTCACGCCACCAATTTTTGTTTATACTATTAATAAAAAAAAAATCTTAAAAATTACCATTTGATATTTATTGAGCAACCTTTGTGCTTTCTTACGCCTAGGGATGTGGACGGTTCTATCGGTTCCATTTCGGTTCCTCTTCGGTTATACTTCGACTCTTCTTAAGTAAATTAAACTTTGAGCGTTAAGTTAAATCTATACTAATAGAACATCATATGATGATCAATTTAAAAAATTTTTTTGACTGGTTATCAAACAAATTCGTTCTATTATTACCTTTAATTTGATAACATTCCGATTTTAAGCCGATTCTTGGAACCGGTCCGGAGTCGGTTCCGGTTCGATTTTTAAAATTGGTTAAAAATGGTTTGTAACTCAGGAAAACCCAGAATATGTTGAAGTTATAATCGGTTCCAGAACCGACTCGGAGTCGCTCTTTTTTGAACCGTCCCCATCCCTAAACTTACGCCTCGGTATTTCCTCATTCTTTAGAAAACCCTCAATACTCCATTCCTAAGGCTTGCGAATGAAATAATGATGCATCTTGTTTAACTAGTTGCGCGTTTACAAAAAAACGGTTTTTATCCTTTAGGCTACAATAACACGTGTTTCGTAACACAAAACCGATAACACGTGCGCAAAATATTATTGGCTGATCAATATGCAGGCATTGCATTTGGCTATTGCTTAGAAACGAACAAGATATAAACATTTTCCGAAAAAAAATTTCGATACAAATGCCCGAAGCGTAAATTCTATTGATTTTTAGATAAATAGCAAATCAGAAAATGATAGAAAAGCAAATGAAATGTATGATATCCTAGGCCATTTAATACTAGTCCTAGCATCATATTACTTCTTAACTCTTTCACATTTTAAAAAAATACCTATAACTGATTTATTCCTATCACTACAGCTAATTATGAGATTCTATACTAAATTTTTGAAATAAATTATCACACCCTTATCTCTCACATACACAGATGATATTTCTTTATAATAAAACTTCCTTGAGATTAAGTAATTTTGAATCTTTAGCATAAATTCAGAAGATTAGTAACTGAGTAAAAAAATAATATTTCTAATTCATATTTACCAAAATACTTCATTTTCATAGCATTCAATTCCGCCTTAAATATATCACTACGTTATTGCCAAAATTGATACTGTACTAAAAATCAAGAATTCTACACTTGAAAACACTTATGTTAGAAAAATTATTTGATATATTATGCCAGACTTTTGTTATGCTATTGCATGTCATGTGATTAATTCACTGCATCTATTGTATGCATGATGACAGTATTAATATATGATATTTACCCTAGTATCGTCATAAAAAATGATCTTTTAATATGAATAAAAAGAATAAAAAGAGAGTTCTTTTATAAGAAATGCAGACTATAAATAAATTAAACTCTTTTTGGTATAATTAGCAATAATTTTTACATAATAATAGTTAAAACAGCAAAAACACATTTGATATTAGATTTTATCATTAAATTGTTTTTATATAATGTAAGATTATTAAGGATATAATAACTACAGCTTTATAGAAGTATAGAATAGATAATATTTATTAAATGGTTTAAAGGTTTTCAAGAAAAATATTTTTTCAGTATTTATAATTTGGCTGATTATCATATCATTTTCAGCTGAAAATAAAGAAATATCTACAATTATTATTTATTGATGATGTAAGAGAGTAACCATATTTTATATTATGTGAAAAGGTTTTATTTACTGGTAAGAGATGTTGAGAGTTGATATTGAGGGCCTATTGAAGTAAAATAAACTAATTTAGAATTTTCTTACTCATGAAATTGATAAAAAAGTTCTAAAATCAACATAGGTAAATATATAATTACCTTTGCAGTTTAAATTATATTTGCAGTTTATTAATTGGTCAATAAATATAAGGAAATATTTAGTAAACAATAGGATAATTCTTGTATTCATTTGAAATAATTAAACAAATAATATTATTATCATCTTGTATTTTATTGTGTTGATGATTCAAAGTAGTAATACTAATATTGCATTTTTTAAGATTACATAAAAGAGCAGGAATCTAATCTTTAAAACCTTTCAAATTTTAATAAGATTAATAGAAAAGAGAAATTCTAACAGCTATTTATTATACTATAATTGATAAAGAATAGATAAGTAAAGTTCTTTCTAAAAGTTTAGAGTTATTTATTATAGTTAATAAGATATTACTTAGTAACTGAAGATGTTTGTAATAAATGTAAGTTAGATCATAAAGAAGTGGTGAATGTAAAATATATGATATTATATCTTTTGATAAATAAAGCTTTTTTTAATAAAGCTCTAATAGGTCCATAATACAGTTAAAATTAACTTCAGATAAATAAGAAAGTTGTATAAGATATTTGATATGAGATATTATAATTATATTGAAAACATAGATAACTGCTTATCAATAAACCTTTTATAAGACATAATAGAGACTGTGTATTTAATATTTTGTATAGCCTATTTGATAATAAATGGATGATTATTTTTGAATAATATCCAGATACCTAAATAATAAATTAAGATTAAAGGACTAATAGAATTAATAATTTGGCTAATACTATTAATATTTATTTGAATAGTATATGTAACTTTTTTATTGATAAGTAAATCAGACTTAAACTAATTGATTAAGATTGTAAAAGTTATTTATTAAGTTAATAATATTAAAAAATTATTACGTAATCTAGCATTCTAAAGTATGTCATCTATATAAGCTAAAATTGATATTTGTATAATAACTTAGAGAGTATTAAGACAAATATCTGATTTTTATTTATATATCATTTTATAATCAAACTTATAGTCTTATATTCTGCATAAAAGAAGGTCATAGTAGATATACTAGAGGAATAGTAAAATAATATTTTCTTGATTAATGTCTAAAAAAACTTTATAAGTATTAATATTACTAAAAGACGTAATACTTAATTTTCTCATTGAATAAATATATTCAAAATGAAATAAATGAACAATTTCAAGAGGAGTAAGTATTTAAAAATATTAGTGAACATAAAAATATTAATTTAATTATACGTCTTAGACATATTCTAAAGAAGAATTTATAGGTCTTTCTTATTTGAAAAAGCATAATGTCTATCATTATTTATGATATATAATAGTTCAAAGGTAAAACAAAAAGAAAGCCAACAAAATTATTCTCTTTAAGAATATTTTGTTATACAAAGATAGTTGATAAATACTATTAATATTACTCTTTCCATTAAATAAATTAACTATGATTTGAAGTCAAAGAGACAATACCTATGACTTAAATCTAATCAATTTGACAAAATTTTAATTAGGAAGTTTGTTTAGTTAACAAAAATAAAGTTATATATTTTATATTTATAAAATGTGTTTAGAGTTTATTAATATTATTTATTGTTAATTATATTTCAAATCCTAATCTATTCTTTTTTTCAAGGTATTTTTATTTATATAAGAAAATACAATTAAAGAAAATCACTGATAATAGTTATATTTAGGACATTATATTCACTAATATTCAGATTTTGATCACAAAATTTAACTCAAAAAATGGTTATATTATATATGAAATTAAAATTAAAATTCAAAAGTCAAAATATTTTGACTTTAAAATCATAGCTGAAATTAAAGTTAAAATTAATTATGAGGGTTAAATTACATTACGAGTGTCAAAATTAATTATAAAGGTCAAAATACATTACGAGAGTTAAAATTAATTACAACAATCAAAATGTTGATTATATCCTAATATAGCAATCAATTACATATTTAAAAATTACTATTACATCATACATTTTTATATAACAACGAAAATTACCAAAAAATAATTTTTTGTGAAATGAGTATCACTAAAAAAGAAATGATCTGCATAGCCACATAATATGTGACATAAACAGTGACGAATAAGAAGGTAAAGTCTTTTGTGAGGGTGATTAAGTTTCTTTTTTTTAACGATATAATACTGTTATTTTATTAAAATAAAGTTATAACATACAAAATTAAATACATAAAAATGCAAAAATAAAAGTAAAACAAAAAAAACAAAAATTATAACTATTCCTTATAGCTCTATTTTAAACCTATTTAAATTGACTAATTATTAGAAAATGTCTTTAACTAACCAATAAATCTGTATCTAATAATTGAAAATTTAGCAGGAAATTCAAATAAAATTATCTATACTCATTAAAAAATCAGATCAGATAAAATCAAATTTTATGGCCAAAATAGTCTATTCTTTCTAAAAGTAAAAATTTTTTGTAACAAATTTAAAACTAGATAAACTTTTAATTTTAGCACGATGCTGTTTATATTTAATAGAGATTCCTTTGCTTTTTTTCATCTTGATAATATCTGCACATCTATAAATCTAAATTTCATCATAAAGTAAGAATATTATACACTCAGCAGAGTGAACCAGTATGTTTGTTAAATTTATAGAAGAGAAAAACCTTCTAAAGAGATAAAAAAGGGTTAAAAAAAAGAATCCTTTTGATATGTATATGAAGAAGTCTTCATCTAAAAATAAATCAAAAAGCTGTAAAATATTCCACTTAATATTCATGAACAGAGATATTCTTTTATTATTTTTCTTTAACTTTGATAAAATATAGAATTCAAAAATATTAATATAGAAGAGCAAATCTTGTGAATGTTATTCATTCTAGCTGAACATTTCTAAGTGATATTGATCTTCATTTTCTTATAAACAAAATGAATATTTTCAAGATATCCAGTCTTCTAAGAGCTAGATTAGATAGGGTAAGAAGTTCATTCAATATGTATTTAATTTTAAAGGTCTTTTTCTTTCTTTATTTAAAAAAGATAATAATAGCAGAATCTTTGTCAATAATATTTATGTAACTGATAAAACTTTTTCAGTGGAAATCTAAAATATTGAAAAGGTCTAGTAGTTAAAATTTCTATTTAGATCTAAAAATAAAGAAAATTGAAGCAAAACATTCAGCTCTTTTTAGAATTTTCTTGAGGAAGACTCAATCAGGACGTTCTCAATTTTTAAATGTAGTTGAAGTTTCTCAAAACTAGTATTATTAAAACTTAAGGTAGATTTCAAAGAACCCTCTTTAGCTAATTTATCTGCTATTTCATTATAAAAATTGCTTATGTATTCTTTGATTTTATATATTATATTTAAGAGTTATAAATTTTTGCAAACTTTTTTTAATAAGGACTAAATTGTATAGTTAAGAATTTTTTTTCTTCCTCTGATGGTGAGACAATCCTCTGTAATAAAGTTATTAAAACCATCTATAATTGTCTGGCTGTTTAAGAAAATTAAAATATGTGACTTGGAAGAACAAACAATAATAATAATGAATAATATAAGGAATTCTGCTCTTTTTAATGATGGTGAGTTTGTAATAGCCACTTGAAAGATAATTTTATTGTTATCTATTAAATCTGAACATATCTATCCTATGCCTAATATTGACAATTTTATCATTTCAATTGTATGAATTGAACAATTGGACATATAAAATTCATATGTCTAATTCTAATTATGTCATAGATTTACTAAGTCCAATTAGTCCAATTGCTAACGCTGCTTAGGCCTATTCTACAGTTGTGTATTATTAAATTTGATAATGATCTATCAGTATAAAATTGAAATAATGTGAAGGATGAGAGTAATTCAGTTATCGAAAAAAATTGATCTTGATAGTATATTTCTTTGATGCATTTTTTGATTAAGTTAATATTCTGAAATGAATTATAATTCTCATTAGCTTCTAAGATGATAGGATCATCAGATAGTACACTATGAAATCTATATTTATGTGTTTTAATCAATTAGTCAGGAGGTTATCTCATAATTCTATAACTTTTAATGAAGTGTTCTTTCTCATCAGGTTTAAGAACAATAAGTTTGTCAGCTTTTTAATTACAAATGTATGAAATGTTTTTAATTAGTGAAAATTTTTGTTCATATTCTTAGGAGGTTCTGACAAAATTCCTTAAATAGTGGTCTGTTAATATCACATCTAAAGCATGGATTGATTGAAGTCTTATTATAAGAATTTTTTAGAAGAGAGCGATCCTCTGCTTTGACATAGTACTGTATAATAGTGGTATTTTACTCCTGAAATTTTTTGATTAATTTTCTGATAATAGTTTGATTCAGTAAGAAATGGTGAGCTGACAAGAATTCCTTTTTTCTATTATTGTCTATACTAAATTCTATATAATTATTATTACTATAACTATTGTTAAAAGAATCTAATCTAAATTTATCTATAATTATTTTACTACTATTATTTTCTAGAACTAAGTTGGCTACTAAATTGTATAATATAAGCTTTTCAGATCTATTAAATCTGTCATACATAGATCTATGTAAGATATCTCTCTAGTTGAGCAAAAGGGTATCACTTTTATCAAGAAATTGATTTAGGTAAATTAATTTAAATTTAGATATTGTAGAAAAGTGTTTTTCAAGGTCTTTAAGCAGGACAAAAGAGCATAAAGGAATAACACCTTCAGCTATTCTATTCACAAGTGATGAATTAATATATTTATATTACTATATATCAGAAGGCTGATGGTGGCTTCAATAATATTCAAATGAGAATATCTGTCGAATTTTCTATTCTAGATGGAGAGAGATGATTCATGTAAAGAAAATCTTGATTAAAGTTAAAATAGTCTAATTTTTGCAATTATATTATAAATTAAATTGGAGTTAAATTGATATAGAATAGTTATCAGTATCGTCTTGAGTTATTAGTTCTATAGATCATTGAGAATATAGAAAATGCTATCTTTAAAAATGCAATCTGGAGAGTTGACGGCATAATTAAAATTATACTTCATGAGTTTTTTAATATGATAAGTAAATGAATAACATATTTTGAAGAAGAGAGATGTTGTTTGCATTCTTTATTCAAGAATAAGAAACAGTGTCATATTTAATATGTAAATCAACTATTTATCTATAAGGGCTTTATTTTTTAAGTTGTCATAAAGGTATTAATGTAGTCCTGAAGTTATTTTTTGATAAATAATGATGAGTGTGTTATATTGATCCAGACATCTAAGAATCTAACTATTTCTAATTCTGATTTAATTAATATAGAATTTAGGTCAAATTTTAGGAAAATTGGTATTTTTGATGATGTAGTATTAATAAGTAGCTGTGATTTATTCTTATTAATAGCAGTCTTTGTAATCTTGTAAAATTCATCAGCTATTACTAAAATTTCTTTTAAATCTTCTTTTGTATTAGCAATCCAATTTGAATCATACATGAATGCTAATATTGATATTTAGGTGAAGATAAATGTTTTGTTTAATGATCTAATATTATTAATATATAAGTATTATATAATATAACCTTTATTTAACCTTTGAACTTCACATAGAAGTAGGTTGAAGTAAATACATCATAATAGTGAAGAAATTACTTTACTTTGATCTATTTCTATTTTTACGTCATAATAATTTAAAAGATTATTCTTAGTAAAGACTGCATTTTTCTATTAATAAATAGGTTAATTAAACATAAAATACAATGTTTAATATTTTAATACGTCTTAATGCAAGTTTAAGTAACTTTAGATCAACTCTATCATAAGTTTTAAAGATATCCTGAAGGAGAATTTATAGCTCTTTTTTGTATTCTTTTGCATTTTCAATTAATAGGTTTATAATTTTTATTAGATCTTCATTAGATCTTTCAGAAAGATTAGCAAAATTGTTACTTCTAAATATATTATACTTAGCTATGATCTTTAATAACAATTTGTGATAACTTTAATAAAACTTTACGAGCGCATTCGAGCAGTGTAATTAGACAAGTCTTAGCAATATCATATTCTTAATCTATGGGTTTAAAAATAGGATAAATATATGCAATTTTTTATTCAGAAGGAATGTCACTAAGTATGAAATACCTTTTAATTAGATCCTAGAAGAGCCACTATATTAGTAGTTTAAGGTGTTTTAAAAATTCATTATGTTTTCCTAAAGGGCTTGCTGTTTTGTTATTTGAAAATTATATTAAGACTTTTAGCTATTCTTCTAAAATAGGTAGTTGCATGATATTACAAAAGTATGGATCTAATATTTTAGTCTTCAGTTGGTATTGATCTATCCATTTTCCAAAAAGTGGAGTATCAAGATTGTTAGAAATAACACAATTTTGAAAATGATCATTAACTTTTTATTTAATGAGATGAGAATCAGTGATTAAGATGTGAGTATTATCTTTTTTTAATCATGAGTTTATTAATTATAATCGATTTATTATATTTTCTTATTGCAGACTGAATCATTTTTTCTGGATCAATGTCATATTGTAAGCAATGTTGATGAATGCAGTGTATTGCTTAATTTGTTCTTTTTCTGTTTATAATAGCACTTTGATATTATGGTATAGTTTTAAGAGATTCTTTTTGATTACTTTAATATTATTCTTATAAATAACTAAAGGTAGATTAATATCTGGAAGTTTGGATTCAAAGATAATATTTGTAAAGACTTTAAGATCATCAGTCTATTCATTCCTATAGGTCATATTTTTAATTTAATTCTTTTGGATCTGAATTTGAGAACAATTTTATTTAGTCATTTAAGCAGTTATAGAAAGTAATAATATTGTTAGGTTTAGGTTGTTTTTTGATCAGCTGAGATCCAACAGTATGGTATAATTGTATAGCAATGGTCATAATAGAGTTTTTGAGTTCTTCTCATATATAGTTCATAAAGTTACGAGTTAAGGGTAATAAAAGTAACTTCTCTAAATGGTATTGATAATAGTATTTGTCTAGTATTTTAGCAAATAATGTCTAATTAGCTAGCATTATAAGGCCATTTTGAATTTTTTTTGTTTGGTATATTTTCTTTTTGAATTAGCTTCTTGCATGTTTTTGAAGTTAACAAAGAAACTAGTCAGTACTTTATAATTAGATTTGTATAATAACAGTTTTAAAGAATGCAGTATAAAAAATCAGTTATAAAGTTTGACGAAGTAAAAATTCTATCTATTTTATTGAGTAAACTATTATCAATATCATTATTATTAGATAAAGAAAATATAGGGAGATTGTCTTCTTGGCTACTTTTTTAAAGGTCTGAAAAGTTTTTTCAGCTGAGTCTATCAATTAAATGAAAGTGTCATTCAATCTTGCTGTAATTTTTTCATTTGTGATAGTAGTCATTGAGATTAGTATTAAAATTTCCTATTATAATAATATGGAAATTTTCTTGATTACAAATATCAATTAAATCTAATATCTGTTTTTGCAAGAGTCTTTGTTCATGTGCATAGAAGAGATTATAAGTGTTTGCTTGAATATAATATGAAAAATTCTGAGTTTTATATGCCTTCTTAGTATCATGTCTATATATATTAATCTTAGTAAAATGAAGTTTATCCTAAAAATAAATTTATTCCAATTTTTTGAGATAAGTAAAATTACTCCTGCATATGGATTGAAGGTTCAAGGTAGTTCCAGTAAAAATTATAATACGCATTATTTTTAAATTTGATGATGATATTTTTATGTGTGTCTTATTTCTGTTAAACTAACTATATCTAAGTTTTTAATCATACAGTATTTCAGGATTTAATCTGCTTTAGTTAGATCTATAAATTCATATATGCTTCTAATATTATATGTAGTAATCTTAAAATGTTACCATTTATTATCTTTTCTATATTAATATGATTGGGTGTTTAAATATCATTATTTATAGTTTTTATTGTAGATTCTTTAATTGTGAAAAATTCTTGTTTTTGAGTATTGATAAAATTTAATACTTCATTGTAATAATTATTGGAGTCCTGGTTGTCAATATAAGGAAGCTTCTATTCAATGATTCACCTGATATAAAATTGTTATAATCCATAGATAGGTAATCTGTTATAATTAATGAAGTTGTTAAATTGAATATCTAATTGAGCTAAATGAGTTTTAATAGAATCCAATTCTTGAAATTTACTTAGGATAAGTGTTAAAGAATCATTGGAAGAAGCAATTTCAGAAGTGATTCTATTAGATTTTGATGATTGATATATTCTGTGTTATTGATCAGTATTAGTGTTTTAACTTGATCAAAATTATAAATAATTTATTCTGTTGATTTGCTAAAGGGCTCTTTGAATTATATGTTGTCTTTTTATTTTTGTAATTATTAGAATTATTTCGAGTAAGAGAAAGAATCTGTGAGAAATATAATATCTTATTATTATTATATTTTCTGCTGAGTAATCTAGATCTTTCATTTAAAATAAATTCATTATGTAAAATATGTTGCTTACATTATTAACATTATTCTTCCTTTGAGTAAGTTAATTATGATTTGAAGTTAGGAAGACAATAGCTATAACTTAAATCTAATCAACTTGACACGCTATTTATTAAATAATTTGTTTAATTAATAAGAATAAAATTATAAATTTTATGTTTGTAAAATGTTAATATTGTTTATTATTGTTATTAAATGTATATTAAATATAATGTTAGGATCTGTTGGAATCTGTCCTTTTTTCAAAACATTTTTCATGCCCTTTATATAAAAAAATTATAATTAAAGAAAATCTATAGTATTAATAATACTATTGACAATAATAACAGAGTTAACAGATATACTAATTATGTTAAATATGAAATAAATAATATATATGTTAGATATAATAATAATAATAATAATAATAGAAATGATATAAATTATAAATATGTCCTATTTGGCAGATATGTCATATTTGATAGGTTTATCAGTTTTTATCAGTTTCAATATATATCAAACATTTTCTTCTTTAAGGAAAAAGCTGCATAAGCAATATTATTGTGAAAGTAACATAATTTAGCTTTGAAATAAGGCCCCTAATTATGAAGATATCACATTAAGATAACTGTATTATATACTTTAGAAATAATACTCCTAAGTAACATAAGTATAACTATGTATACTTTGACCATTTTAATACTAGTAAACTTAATAGATATCACATCAATTATCACGATAAAGTTTCAATCATCACAATCAGAGGCCCTTTCAAAATATCTAAGCATACAAAAAGCCTTTGCTGGTATTATTTTATTAAGAAATCCTTTGAAATCTGCTACAAAATTAAAGATAACACTGCAACTAGTTATAACCGGTAATAAATAAGCATCACAGAATTGCAATTAATTGCAACATTAATAAAAATTAAGTTGCAACTAGTTGCAACTAGTGACAAATAAGTATCATATAGTTGCAACTAATTGCAGTGCCATCTTTATATAAAATTGTTTTATTATTTAAGTTCATCTATCATGGTATTGACATATATGCATCTGATAACTTGACCATTAATGTTGTGTATTCATGCAGTATTCATTTATTTTGATTTGATTATTTTGCAAAGGAAATAATAATATCACATGATGACTCATATCTATTTCTATATTTATTTTCAATATTATTAATATTTTTATAATAAGATAGTACACAATGAATATGATTATCATTAATGTTCAAATGAACTGCTTTGAGTCTATAAACTGAAGCATAATTAAAATTATTAAAATTATTACAATTACAATTTAAATTAAATGAAATATCTAGGTAATGTATAATAACATCATCTATTGCTTTTAGTAAAAGTTTTCTATTATTAAATTCTATAAAAGTTTAGGCATTGTCATTGTGAAAATGTTAATTGATATTAATAAAATCAAGTTTTACGGTAAAAAAGTTATATAATAGTTATAACTTTTTTCTTAACTTTCACTTTCATAGTGAATACTAGTATAGAAGTGAATGCGTAATTTGTATGATACAGACCCCCGCCAAAAGTCTCTGAACGCTTTTTGGCTCAATATAAAACTTAAATTTTTTAAGTTTAATTAAAAA
>CAJVPQ010002003.1:0-15446 GCA_910591825.1 Funneliformis caledonium
TGATTTATTTTTATAAAAAATTAAATTTTTTTAAATTAATTTTATAAATATATTTTATATTATCTCTTAAATTGTAGAGCAGACAAATCTATCTGCAAACATAAAAAAAAATATTTTTTAATAAAATATAAAAATATTAATGTTAATAATATAATTATTATATAAAAAATATAATTTAATATATATTTTATCAAATTTCTTAGAAAAATTTAAAATTTATTAAGAAGTTTTTTTAAATAATTCAATTTTAAAATTAAGTTTTAAAATATTTATTATGATAATTTTTTAAAATTTTCTTAACAATTCATTTATTTGTAAACTAATAGAATCACTTTACTATTAATATAAATTATAAAATTTTTAGTAAATTATAAAATTGTAATAATTAAAGTTATTGTTTATGATAAATTATATCTCTTAAACTGTAAGTATAAAATTATTTTTAAAATATTTTAGAAACTTAAAATATTTTGATAAGATTTTGATAAAAACTCTTTTCGCTGATCTCTATTTCTAATATAATCAGAAAAAAAATAGAAATAACAATAACAATAAGTTTAACAAGACTCGTTCTTCTTCTTCAAATAATGACCATAGTAATGATTAGCAAAAAAACAGGTTCTTGAGCCTCTTTAACAGTCTGAAGATTTATCCTCAAAAGATATTTCAGAAAAAGACATATCCACTGACATGAAACTTGACTCAATTGCTCTTTTACATAGCGATAAAGAAAAAGCATTTGAAACTTCTTCGCCTTCTCCTAAAGTTCTACTAGATATTGATCAATCGTTTGATGCTACTGAAAATGGTCTTGACAATGATAAAAATAAACAAGTGGTATCCATCTTGAATGAAAAACAGAAGCTTCTATTTACTTTGCCTACTGCGCTGCAGAATCTTTTTTTCATCAAAGACGAATCAAAAACCAAAATAAGGCATGTGTCATCTTTGCATCATATTATATGTCTTTCATTAGTGCTTCAGTACGCACTCACCCTGATGACCCTAACAAAAAATTGTGAGAATTAGTTTTATTTCATACAATAAAGCCAATCATACAATTACTCTTAAGCTTTTAGTTTAGATAATAATACATTTTCACTCCTGATCACTAAACTAATCACAAAATATGTTCCTGAATTATCAATCAGAGTAACTGAAATTCTGATCTCTACTACAGAATCAAACCTGAGATCTACATTCTCCTTTTTTGGTAAGATTACCAAATATACCATGTCTACTAAAATCTTATGGTAACAAGTGATTATCACTTTTAAGTAGGGAACCGATATGACCACCCTCAATAAACTAAATAGCTACTTCATCCTAAAAAATCTTGTTCAAGTTCATCCTTACATAATATTAAATAATGATATTAGAAAAAAATCTCAGTTCTCTTTAAAACTCACTAACTTATCCTTAGATACTAATAACATTACTTAATTTCAATTAGTAATATAGTAAAGGCTATAGTGTAGGTTATTTCTAAATTACATACTAATTATCGCAATCTTTAATATGCTATATTCTACTTTAAAGACAAAGAAACAATGAATACTGCCAAGAATAGTGAAACTTTTATCTTGATAGAAAAAAACTGATCTAAACAGACTTAAATTCAAAATTATGTTTTATCTGTCAAATTTCTGATTATCAATCATAAAACTACTGTAAGAAAAAATTGATTTCTAGAGATCATTAAATATAATAGCTCTATCAAAAATTTTAACTCATGCAATTTCATAATTATCAGACCTCAATTAATAAACCTAAACTAACTATTTCTAACAAACCATCACAAACTAAGAATGATCAATCAAACAACACTTCACATAAAAATGGCAATAGTTCAAAAAACCCTAATATACCTCCTTGATCTGAAAATGTTGCTCTTAAACAACTGAACAACAAACCTATTCTCCCGTTCACCTTTTAATATAACAAATCTAAACAACTGATTAACAATAAAGGAAGGAAACTGTAAATGCAAATATTCATATATATAGTTTTTGGACAAATGATTATGAATATAATTACTGCCAACTGCGTAATAATAATAACTAAATAGAGCAACCTGATATGCTTACTAAAATTTCTAACCAACTTGAAGCTATCATAGGCCAATTAGCTAAAATGAATCGTAATTTGCATTTCATTATTGAATGAGCAATAGCTATTAAATCTATTCTTAACATCAACATGCTCTTACCTCACCAGGCTGAGTTACTTAATAAATCTTTTAACGACGATGGCATAGAAATAGAAAAAAATACATATGTAACCAGTCCTAACATTAAAGACAATATTGTAAAGAAATAAATTGAATAAATTGCTAAAATCACCTACCTTAAAGAAAAAAATGCTTTATTAAAAATTAACTTAAAAGACAATTTTCTCAAACTTAATAATACAAATCATGCAGTTGCTAATATGTAATACATACTCTAAACTCAACTTAAACTCAGCCTGATGTATTCATTAATATAGCTGAGGTAATTCTGCCATCTAGCTATACTAAAGATGTTAATTGAGCTTTTGCCTCACCTTTCTCTAAATACCTTTAATGATTAATTATAATAATAGTGATAATAGAACTGATCCTAGCAGCTCAAATTATTCAGTAAACTATAATTATAATAACAATTTTATAGATAACTCTTTGAATAATAAATTATCTCATATCAATATTACAATACACAATATTTGTTCCTTTCTTTAATCACATAAATAATAATTGTTAATCAACTTATACGACTTTAATAAACTAGACATTATTGAAATTTAAGAGACAAATTTTAAAACAAACAATGATATCTTAAGTTTTAACAAATTGATTTCTTCTTATTATAATATCTCTTTTTTAACTTTGAAAACATCCAATCGTCTAATATAAGTATTGGACTTCTAATTAATAAATATCTTACTGATCACATTTATAATTATAATGAAAAATATGATTATATCATATTTATAGATTTTTAATTTCATAATAAATTTTAAATTCGCCTTATCAATTGCTACATTTCAAGCTTGATTAAGACCTTATGAAAATAAATGTATAAGAAACTTTAAATCTGATTATTGATGCAAAGAACCGCAATATGAAAATTATTTTAATTAGTGATTTTTAATGCAATTCCTGATAGATCCAGTAATATGTCCTATGTAAATCTATTTTTCTTACAGCTAAATGAACTGCAACTTTTTAATATTTTCAATCTCTTTTATGACAATGTTAATCAATTCTTTCCTACTTTTTTTCATTCTGCCAAATATCAATTTACTAGAATTGATTATATATACTGCTCTTCGATTATAGTAGCAGATATTAATATTATAAAAATGACAGTTATTGACCCACACATTTCAGATCACTCAATAGTCTTTACTAATATAAGCATAGCTGAGATAAATATAACTCCCAAATCACAAAACTAATTTGCAAAGAAATCTTACCTATATGATTAGATAGATGATAAATCTTAAAACAAATTCTCAAAAAAAGTCAATACTTTTATGAACAGTTGTTAACTAATAAACTTAACTTCAGAAAAACTACACTCTAAAAAAACCTTAAATTTTTTCTGGGATCTCATCCAAGAATGTATAATTAAAATTGCTGATAAATATATACCAATTTGACATTTAGCTATACATTTTAAAGATTTATGACCTCATTTATTAAAAAACATATACAAACAGCTTGTATCTATTCAAAAATTACAGTATTTAACAAAAAAGGCTTTTATACCTCCCATGTTCCAAACAATTGGCTAACAATATATCAAAAAATAGCTCCTCTAGCAACACAATATAAGCTTCTCTAGTCTATCATTATTTACCCTCGTTACGAGATCTAGATCATACAAAATCAGTCCTATCTGATCTAAACAAAATTCACATGATAACTATCAAACTCAAAGAAGATAAACATAAATTCAAACAAATTAAAGTTGCACTAAAACAACAATGTGACAATTTTTATAATAACCAATCAAAGATGTTTGATTCTATTTTTGGTAGAAAATGTTATACGATCATTCTTGATCAATATTTAGACAACTAAGTAAATGATCTTAGTTTGCTTACATCTGCTGATGAAGTCAAATGAGAAGCGAATAGACATTTTTAACAAACCACAAGTATACACTACCATTTGTAGAACTCACTGATGAATGAAAATCTTAATACAAATCTTTTTCATCTGTAAATAAGTTGATTTATGATTACTTGATGGATCTACTAAGTGAAGATGAATGGTACAATCTTCTTAAAACGCTACCTAATGATAAAGTACCTAGTCCCTTCAAAGTCTCCAATGAAATATTAAAACATTTAGGTATTAAAATGAACAAATATTATAGATAGTGGTCTACACTTGTTTAACTTTATCCTGTATGCTAGATTGATGAAACCTCACTTTCGTTTATCTAATTCTTAAGCCCAAACTGTGGAAATACAATCTCAATAATACTTATCCTATTACATTATTAGAATGCTTATAGAAAGTATTGGTTAAATTAATCAATAAACACCTATTAGATACTTTATCAAAAGAAAATATTTTTAAAGGTCATAATTTTGCCAGTTTATCTTTTCATTCTACTTTTAAACTAATACATATTTTAAACAATATCAAATATGGGTCTTTGCAATAGAAAGGGAGAAAACTCAAAAAAAAATAAAAAATAAGTTAATAATAAATCTGAACAAATTATAGTATTTGGAACATTTTTGACTTATAAACTAAAATTTTAATTTTTTTGGAGTTTCCTTCCTTTCTATTGCAAAGGCCCATATGATTGCCTTTCAAATAATATTTTAGGATATATCTAAAGTCTACAATCATGTTAACTTAGCCATGCTTCTTTGTGCACTTAATTGTCTCAAACTTTCATATGCTTTTTTGAAGTTCGTTACTTCATTCTTTTTGAATCGTTTTAATCAGATTTTTATATCTACGAAAACACAGATTTATATCTAATATTTTCAGGAATTGATTAAGGAAAAATTATTTCTCTAATTTTATAGTATATTTATTATGATCTCCTATTATATCACATCCAGAATACAATATTTAGTTATGACCTTACTGCAGAATGACATCCTAATATTAATCATCTGAACATAATCTCAATTTTAACAATATTTTCACACTTGCATATATGAACAACTCACTTTGGATTAGTAAAACTAAAGAAGACTTAGAATTGATCTTATTCATTACTAATGATTTTATGAGCTCAATAATATCCTTGTTAACTAGGACAAATCAGTCCTTCTTACTTTAATTATAATTACCTAACCAGTATACTTTAAACTTACTCACAATGAAGAATGGATTACATCTTTAAATCTGAAGTCTTCTACTCGCTACCTGGGTATTTAAATCTTACTATTATCAAATAACTCCTTTATTTGTCAATAAGTGCATAATAAGATGGCAGCCACTGCTCTAATCATAAAGAATAAATACATCACTGACAAATAACTTAAAATTATTTTTAATTCAATTTTGGTACTTCATATTTTATATTATTTACAACTAACTTTTCTCAATTACAGATTCTGTGATAGAATCATGAGAACTTATAAGAAAATATTTCAATCAATATTACATATGACTAAAAGTATCTCATCAGCTATTATTCACTCTTCGCTATTCTATAATATGATCCATCTGTTCTCTGCACAAATCTAAGTAAAAGTCATTAACTTCACAAAAATGATCAATGATGAAGGTCTTTTAGAAACTACTGTGTTAATTCATAGTCACTAACTTCAACTTAACAAATGATTAGTCCAATTACTACTTGCTAAATGGCCATACGATTCTTCCCACAAATTCAAAAACTTGTAGTCTACTTTATTATCAAATTTAAAGTCTCTCAACATTATGATTATAAATAGTTAAACATATGATAACGTTATAGTTAAAGGACGTTTCCTCTTATTAGATATATACGGTTTTACATCATATAAAAAATATACTAACAAATTAAGGAAGAAGAACCTTATGTTTATCGATCAAATAACCACTTCAGATAAAAAAGCCCTTTTTATACTACTAGACCTCAGGTATTCAGCAGCTGCTCTCATTCTTCTAATGTCACCAATATGATTTACTAAATTCTAAAATATACTCCTTCACAATAATTCTAATAGAGATATCTTACCATAATTTCAACATCTATACAACAACATAATTTGTACTAAACCACCTTTTTATATAAAGAGTATGATACATTTTATAGTTAGCTGGTATATTCCCTTCAACTTATTCATAGTTGGCAAATACTCAAAATCGAATCCAATATAGTTCACATTTCACATTTTCATTATCAAGCAAATACTTCTTGAAAAACAGTTCTCATTGCATGCAACATTTGCTCTATTAACGACAATACTACATTTATATCCTCTAATATGAGGAACAAATATAATTCATATTTTGTTAAATTAGAACTTCCTTTTTGCTCATTTTTACATACTTTACCCTCTCGTAATATTGGTTATCTTTGTCCTTTATCCTTTATATGATTTTTGAAATAACTCTTTTTAATTATAAAGTGTTTTTGAATCTATCCTTTAATATAGAACCCTTTTTTTTCTCTAATACTGTTATTTCTTCTAATATATTTACCTCTGATATAGCCAACTAATTAGATACTTTATCAAGTTTATACTCACATTCAACTAATCTTTCATTTTATACTAATGGTTTTCTTTCTAATTTAAATAGTCCTGCATCTCATATGAGGGTTGTCTGATTATAAGTTGATCCTTCAGAATCTCTTCACTCTTTTAATGCTTCTCTTTTCCTTCCTTAACCCTCCTCTTTTTTAGTTGAATTAGTAGCAGTTATGGCAGCAATTTTTGTTTTACTGGTTAACGCTATTTTTAACATTTTCATAGATTTACAAATTACCATTTCCTCTTACTTGAAAATGAATTATTTTCTTACTTATGCTCCCACCTACAATCTCACATTTAAAATTTCCTACTATACTATTTAGTGTCTACTCTTTTGCCTACTTAAAGATAAAAATATTGTAATCACATTTTACAAAGTTAAAGCACATACTAATGATCACTAACTATAATAATGAAGTTGATTGATTCGCCAAAGAAATTAGTCTTACTACAACTATTATACTATCAGCATTAGGTTATGATTATATTCTCAAGTATGATGATCATATTATCTTAACACCACTAAGGTATTTTGTCAAGGATCTCCTCAATTTTATTAACTTCTATAACATTTTATCACTTTCATATTTGCAAAAATATTCCTTTTTAGAGATAGACTGGATCAGTACTACTTTTGTTCTTAATAACAATAAAAGTATTTCAGTCACATTTTACAAAGCATTCGCTATTCGCAAATTCAAAGTTAAACTCTTTTTAAAGCTCCTTTTGACTCTTGAAATACTCAAACAATGTCATCCTAAATTGTATAATTCATCATGATCCTGTCTTAAATATTGAATTAGTTTAAAAACTTTTGATTATGTTTAGCTATACCAGATCTTCTTACACCAACTCAATGATATAATGTTGGATACCATTGGTTTCCTCTTTCAATATCTGACTGAGCTTAACCTTTACTTTAATATTTTAAGCATTATTTTCATGGACATCTGGAATTTTGATTCAAGCTATTTCTCCTTTAACTTTATAGACCTAATCAAAAACATAGTTCTGTCTTGTCTTTATAAATAGTTATATTAAATAGTAAACAATAAATCACTTATGCTTGGTCTAATCTCCTTAATCTACCATTTTATACATACTAAGATCAAGTTCTTTTAGCTTGACTGCTATTTTATCTTTAATCAATTTGAGAGCGATTACAATATATCTCTTACTAAATGAAAATCTAATACAATGTCTACTGAATTTTTAGATCTTACTTCTCATTCTTTTTTCATTTTTTCTTTATTTCACAAATCCTTTTACTTTAGTTCTAGTTGTCAAATTTTTGGATTAGTAGTAACCAGACTCCTAATACTAGATGGTTGAGCCTATTTTAAATTAGTTTAGAGTAGGTTAGTCTGAAACAGTGTAAGGTTGATTTTGATTTAGTTTTACTAAATAGAAATTTCTGTATTCTCTCATTTGTAATTTATAATTTTTTACTTTACTTTTAATAAAAATTGTGCAGAGCTACTACACATTAAAATAAAAAAAAAACTTAAAATATTTTGATATTTAATGATTATAAAAAAATAAAATAAAATTTTTAGATTTATCATATTATGATATATCTAATGGTAGTATTTTAAATTTTTAAAACTCATAATTATCAATATATATTAATTTTCAATTTTTTAATTTTTAAAAATAATTTATTATTTAATAATTACAAAAATATAAAATTTAGTTTATTAAATTTACTACATTAAGATCTATTAAATGATAGTATTTTTATATTTTTTAGATTAATAAATAGCAAGATATATGATTTTAAAATTTTAATTTTTTTTATAATAATTTATTATTTATTTATCTTTAAAAAATCACTAATTAATTACATTTTTTTTTTTAATTTTTACTTAAAAAATATCATAAAATTTTATTAATTTTTTAAAAAATATTTAAAAATGATTAAAAATGATTGTAATTAATAAATAAAATTGCCTATAAATTTGTAAGTAAAAATAGTTAAAGAGATAATATTCTATTATAATTAATATTACTAAAAGTAAATATTAATAAGATTGTTAAAGGTTAATGATAAAATTTTTAATATAAAAATTTTTAGCTTATAAGTAACCTTAAATTATTTATTATATAATTAAAAAATAAAGTTATCATAATATTATATAAATTAATTTAAAAAATAAATTTTTTAAAATTTTAATTTTATATAAAAATAAATCAGAAGGAAATTTATAATAAATAAATAAGCAAATTTGCTTAAAAAATCTTACAGTTTAAGGAATAATAATTATTATTTTTTTAATTAAATAATAAAAATCTAAAGTTACTTATAAACTAAAAATTTGTAATTATTAAAAATTTTTATCATTAACCTTTAATAATCTTATTAATATTTACTTTTAAAAATATTAATTATAATAGAATATTATAAAATTTATTATGAAAAATAACTTTAATTATTATAATTTCTATGATTTATTAAGAAATCTTATAACTTTTATTAGTAATAAAATAATTTAATTAGTTCATAAATATATAAATTTTAAAGAAATTTTTAAAAATTTAAATTAAAAATTAAATTATTTAAAACTTTTTAATAAACTAAAATTTCTTCTAATATAATTAATAAAATATATATTAAATTATATTTTAATATAATTATTATATAACTAAAATTAATATTTAATATTTTATTTAAAAATTATATTATTTTATTAAGTTTGCAAGTAAATTTGCTTACTAAATAATTTAAAGAATAAGTATATAAGTTTTAAGTAGAGGTCCGAATCGGTCAAAAATTTTGTATTTGATTAATCAATCGTTCATAAAATTTATAATCGATTATTATTCAAATTAATCGTTAATTAATGACGATTATTCAAATTATTCAGATTATCCAAATAATCGATTAGTTAAAACAATTAAAATGTTAATACATTAATTAAAACAAAAAAATATATATATTTTGAACTTATCTTTATTATCAACAATAATAACAGATATATTGTACTAATTATTCCATTATTTTTTGCTAAACACTATAATCAGATTTCTTCTGAAGAAAACCATATTAACATTTTTGTCAAATAAAGGTCAAAATTCTTTAACCGGTTAATAACCAGTTAAAAATATTCGTTAACCGATTAAAATTAACTTACGTCAGTACTATAAATTTGGCTGGAGTTGAAAATATTTTGCAATCATAAAAATCTTAATTCTTGCCAGAAATTGAAAGCTAAATTCATCTATTTTAACCGGTTAAAAAAATCATTAACCGGCCAATATGTTAACCATTTTAACCAGTTCTAATCTCTATCGTTAAATGAAACTTTTGAAATTACTTCTTTACTAAGAAACATTATCATTGTAATTTGCATCAAACTCATTTTGTAAAAAAAATTTGAATGAAAAAATATGAAAAAAAAAATTTGAAGTTGAATTGAAATGTCTTTCATTTTTATTTAATTAATTTAGATGTTGCATGCTTATTAAACAATGGATCTAAAATATTTGAATATCCAATTATCTGGTTATCCATTCATAGTTGGTGATAATCGATTAAATGACTAACTAACTGGTCAATATTTTCGTTTAATTGATCATTGTAATCAGTTGGTCAAATCTGGATAATTTAATTACAGATTGAACGATTCGGATCTCTAGTTTTAAGTTATATCTGAACTTTATTTTAAATAGTATATAATTTTCAAATCTTAGTATTAATTGTTTATTATTTAAATAATAAGTTATTTATATTATTTTCATATTAGATACAATTTTTTTTAATATAAAAGTCTTTGATTATAAATTATATATTATTCTGTTTAATAAAATATAATATTTATCTTATTTTTTAATAGTATATTTAATTATAAGTAAAAAGATATAAAAATAAAATATGCTAAATAGATAGTTTATATTAATTGATTTATTACTTATTACTTAATAAATAAAATTGCAAAAAAAATAAACTATCAGAATAGGTTTATTTTTCACACTTATTTACTTGCAAAAAAGTGTAATTTAAATTAAAAATATATATAAATGAAAGTGAAATTATACTTATATTTGAATACTAATATTTTTTAAGACTATAAATCCAATTTGTATAAAAATTGATACTTATATAACCCTAGTTAAAAGTTAACAAATAAATATAAAATTATAAAAAACAAATTAATAAATCTTAATATAATAGTATTCAAAGCCTTCTAATTTATATATTATATGGATAATAAAAGAGAATAAGTATAAAAATAACTTTTAAGATAATAATAAATATATATTTAATATAAAAGAATAAATATAAAAATAAATATATTTGATAAAAGAAATATAAATAGAAATATAAGCCTTTTAAAGTAAATGAAAATGCTTATTTTTTTGACTTATATACTATTTTATTTTAATATATTATTATGATCAGTTTTTAAGATACTTATAAGTGATAAACAAAGTAATAATTTTAAATAGTAAACAAAAGGTTAATTTTATAATTAGTTTAGAAATTATTATTAAATAAACAATTTATTTAATAATAATAATAATTAAGTACTACTTCAATTAACGCTTTATATAGTCCAGTGTAAAAATGTAGATATACTAATATATTTATAATAAAAAATAAATTTTTAAATTTAATATAAACATTTAAACATTTTTATTTATTATATAGATTTTGAGAAATATTTTTAATATAAATTTTATTAAAATATAAAATTTCTATAAAAAATTTTATTAATCATCAATTTTTTCAATTTCAGAATTCTCATAATCACTTTCAATTAATAACATATTATCACATGATTCTTTATATTCTATTGCTTTGTTAAATGCTCTTTTCCAAAATCTAACAATAACTTTA
Source organism: Funneliformis caledonium (assembly GCA_910591825.1). Lineage (NCBI taxonomy): Eukaryota > Fungi > Glomeromycota > Glomeromycetes > Glomerales > Glomeraceae > Funneliformis > Funneliformis caledonium. The sequence continues at coordinate 11,531 of CAJVPQ010002003.1, forward strand.
GTGGTAACCTTTCATTGAAAGTATGCAACAATTTATCTATAATAGCTAGAAGACTTGGGTAAGTACCGAATCTAGCAACCTCATCTTTAACAATTGACTAAACTCCTTCAATTGGTTGGAGTTTACAATGATAAGGTAAAGTATAAAATAAATTGTAACCATATTCTCTAGCTATCTTAACACATATAAAAGATACATTTACTTTATTTTGTTTTACCAACTCATATAATTCTACTTTAGTAGAATTTTCTGAAACATCAATACCAGTTGAAGTTAACCAAGCAATTAATGCATCTTTTTTCGAGTTTGATGTTGGTACTTGTTCAACTTGACGTTTATGATACTGAATACTATCTATATGAATATTTACTGGTCTATAGCGTTCCTTAATATTAGCACAAAGTTTATCAAAAAGATCTTTAAAAATGTTAGCTATAAAATTCTCATAATAATCAATATGGTCCGCTGCAATGTTGGAATTTTGAATAATTTCAGGAATATTATTCTAGGCATTAGCATTTACTCATTTTCTCCCTCTTGATGAAGATAATTTTATTGATGAATCTTACATAAGAAGTTAATTAGGAATAACTTCACTATAAAGCTTATTAGTATTACTATTGCACATTACAATTATCGCTTCAAAAATAACAATTAAGGGATCACATCCTGGTGAATATACTATTCCATGACTTAGTACCCAAGTACAGTTTGTAGTATGGTGTAAATGATAATACGATTTGTCTAAAAAAATCTCTGACCTAATCAGAACTTTGTTTTTTTCTTATAAATTTTCAAACTGATATTGTAAATAATGGTTATGAAAGACAACATTCATTGGTGATTCATGTAATATATTTCGACATTCATTATGGCCATAATAATATCCCAATTTATGAAGTAGACGAAGTAACTGCCATTTTGATAATTTATGGCCATTTTCTTCAAGCTTTTGTCGTAATATTTATGTTGAAAGTAGAGTGCCAGAAGTGTTTGTAGGCATAATAAAGCTTCGTAAAATTTTGGAAATATTATGATCAAATGTATTTTTAGGCTGACTGAGGATTTTTTGTGTTTGAAATTCTCCATTTTTTTTATTTTGTTCAGCAATCACACATGTAACTGTATTCTTCCTAATACTAAGAACTGTAGCAACCTTCTTGCATAATGGCAAGTTATGATGTTGCTTCTGGCATTGTCGAACCTTTAAAAAGTGTTGATAGATGTTAAAAATCATCTTTCGTTCATTATCGGTCAATAGACTTTTATCTCTAGTTAAGTCATCCATGAAAAAAAAAAGGTTTGAAGTTAGTAAACTAAAGATGGCGTTGCAATATTGTGACACTTATTTGTCACCTGTTGCAACTTAAATTTTAATAATATTGCAATTCGTTATAATATTGTGATGCTTATTTGTCACCTGTTGCAACTAATTGAGGCGCCATCTTTATAGTAAACTATTTAAATTTCAAACACAATCTAACCTTTCGCATCATTTGTACACTCAAATGACATAATTGTTAGATTTTCTATCATTTGAGAAAATTAGGTAATGATTTTTGTATATCTACATTTTTACACTAGATCATACTATACAAATCTATTAAAGAAAATTAAAATAAATAATCTGAAGAAAATATGAATTTGACACCCTGCTAAACTAAAAAAAATGTTCTCTATTTTATATAAAATAAAATACATAAAGTTATCAATATAATAAAATATATAAAATAAATAAATAAGATAAATGTAATATAATAAATAAATGATATAAATAATATAAAATAAATAGAAATAATATATTGCATAAAAGAAATAAATGACATAAATGACAAAGAAGATATATAAGACATAAAAGATTTTTTAAGATTGTCATCTTATCTTAGATTGTCATCATATATATCTTCTCTTATTTAATAATATATTATATTATAAAACAAATAGAAATACTAATATTATAAAGTAATTAAAAAGTATAAAATAACTAGTAAGTAAATTATAAAAAAGATTAATTAATATCTTTTAAGAATTTTATTAAAAAAGGAATTTAAGCTTTAATTATAATTAAAAATATAGTATTATTTGCTTGAATTTTTATAAATTTTTATTAATAAATAAATTTTTTAAAAATAATATTTATTTGTAAGTTTTTTGTATATATTATACAAAAAAATTATTTTTTCATAATCTATACAGAAAACTTGTCTAAGAGAATTTTAATAAATTTTGTATTTTTTTAAATAAAAATACTTTTATTATAAACTATATTATTTATTAACATATAAAGTTAATAATAAAATTTTATATTAATTATTTTTTTAAATAAATATCTAATTTAATTATCTAAATAATATAGTTTTATATTAAAATTTTTTTAAAATATATAATCTTTAGAAAAAAAAAAAAGCAGAATTTTTAATAGTATTATTAACATAATAAAATAATCATTCAAAAATCTTAATAAGTTAAAATAATCTATTACTATTACTACTTATATACTTGAACCTTTTAAATCAGAAGAAGAATCAGAGAAAAAAAAAAAAAAAATTTCTATAATATTATTAATGAAAAAAATATAACTGATCTTAAATTTAAATTTAAATCTGATAATAAATTTGAGCCTAAAGATTCTAAAATAATATTTTGAAGAATAAAAGATTTTATTTCAAAAAAGTTAGTAAAAATTAAAAAAATTTTTGATTAAGATTTATATATTGATAATTTTTGCTAATATCATTCTTATTAAAAAAATCCTTTAATCATATTTAAGAATATTAATGATTAAATTAATAAAATTTATAAAAAAGAATTATCTTGTCTAAGAAGTATTAAAATAAAAATAGTTTTTATTACTTATATATTTTAGATTATATAAGAGAACATTTTATATATTGAATAGATCAAAATATAGAATTTCTAATATTTTAATATAATACATTAGAATAAAATAGATTAAACAATTTTACATAAATTATGAATATAATAAAAAATCTTTTTAAAATACTAGCTATTTTAAAAAAGTTCATATTTTGAATTATCTAAAATATTGATAATTCTCAATTAGAAATAATTAATTCTTAACCAATAAAGTAAAGTAATACATAAACATAAATACAAAATAAAAAATCTTTATAATTTCAATAAATATAAAGGTTTGAAATATATTAGATTTTTCAGTATAAATTTTTTAACTACATTTGCATGATATAATATATTTAAAGAAAATATATACAGTAAATGTATTTTATCTACTCTAAAATCAAATAATAAAAGTAAAAAACTAAAAAGTTAAATACATTTTATATATTAAAGTTAATTATTAAAAAAATATATAATAGATTTAATATTATTTACTAAAGAAGAAAAAATCTAAAAAATCAATATAATAATATAAAATTCTTTTAGGTTTAAATATATATTACTGTTTTATCAATAAAGAAAATAATAAAATTAAATTATATATACAGTCAACTTTTGATATAGCAAACTCTTGATATAACGAATTTTTTAAACAAATATAATAAAAATACTCTTGTTAGTTATAGCAAATTGGCCAATCAAATCTCTTAAAATCTTTACTATAACCTTATAGCAAAGTTGAGGTCTAGGATATAGAGTTCATTATAATAAGAGTTGAACTGTATTGAATAAATATAAATAAAAATACTTCTACCATTATTATAAAATAATATTATTTTTAAGATTGGATCTGCTTGAAAAATATATAATGTATAATTATTATAGCTAAAATAATTTTAATGTAAATTAACAAGAAATTTTTCTGAAAAGAATAAGTATATTATGCCTTCAAGTGTTTTGCAGTCAAATTTGCCTGCAATTTTTATTTAATAATTAAAATTATTTATAATAATTTTAAATATTTTTAAAATAATTTATTTAAAATTAATATTTTTAT
>CAJVPQ010002004.1:0-15443 GCA_910591825.1 Funneliformis caledonium
CGAAAAGCTTATGCTATCCAGGATGAGAACCAAAAAGGTTTCGGACTTGATTGTGCCAAAGTGAAAATTTATTTTTACATATAGGAAGTAAACGTTTACAGAGCGAATACCAATCAAGAAAGCAAAATGAATTCCTTAAGGTCACATATATGATAACAATGGGTTTACGCTATGTGTATAATTTTTGATAACCAGGATAACCTTCTGGATACATTTGGGGGTTATGTAGGCATTCGAGGTTTTTGTGCCAAAAAGCCCATTTTTATACTACTATTAAAGTTAATTTTTAATATTATTTTAATATTCTAAGTTACAATATCTTTAAACTTCTTTATTATAGATAAAAGAGTATAATATAATTTAATAATTATATGATTAATTATTTTTTATACTAATTTTTATTAAATTTATCTAAAATTCTGATATATTATAATATAATATGCTTCATTGATTATAGATTGAATCTTTTTTTACTCATAAAATTATATAATAAACTTGTAAAATCCTTTATTATAAACTAATTTTACAGGTAAAATAAATAATATCTTTATTAATCTACATGTTATTTCTTCAAAAATTTTCTTAAATATATACTTTTATACTAAATTAGCATATAAAATAACATATAGAATACTTATTTTATATGTTTTACTAAATTAAAAAAGAATTATAAATATAATAATATTAATAAAAAAATAATATTATTTTTTAATTTTAATCTTTTGATTATTCATAAATACTTTGAGTAAACTAAATATAATGTTAATTTTCAAAATAAATGACTGATACTGTGTAATATAAATTTTTCTTCTACCAGTTTTATAAATATAAATGTATTTTTATTACTCAAATATATAATAATTACTTTTATTTATTCCTCTTAAAAAATTTATTTAATAGCAAATAATATTAATATTTTTATTTTTATTTTAAGTATTTTTAATTATTTTTCTTTAAAAATATATTTATTATTAAATATTTATTTCTATAATTTTAAATTCATATAAAATAAATAAATATTACATAAGCTACATATATATTTTTTGCAAATATATAACATATAATATATTTTACTTTTATATCAAAATCTATTAAAAGATCACCAATGATAGTTAAAATGTTTTTTATGAATTTATTTAAGTATTTTATCTTTATAAAATATTAATTTTATTTTAAATAAGTTAAATAAATATTATATAATTATATAGAATATAGATATAATATTATATTACCTTATCAAAATTAAATATAATAAGATCTTTTTATTTTCAAAAACTTTATTTTTCTTATTTTATTTTATTATTAAATTATATTATAATTTCTAATAATTTGTTAAGATTTTTCTTAAAAAAATCTTTTTTAATAACTATTATATAAACTTTTGAAATTATAGCATATAACCTATCATTTTGATTAATTATAGTTAATATATATTTAACGTTATATAAAATCTAATAATTAATTCTTTATCTAAATATTTAAAATTTTTCTTATTAAATATTTTATTATATGAAGTATAAAATATAATTATAAGATATTTGTAATTGTAATAATAAAATTTCAAAAATTCTTAATTTCAGCTATGATATAATTTTTTAGGATCAAATTTTATAATTGTAATTTTTAATTATTTTTATTCAACAAATATAAAAAAAACTATTATAAAAATCTTACAAAAGAATCACTTATTTTAATATATATTATAATTATTAAGTAAATACTGAATTAGACCTTTACTTGTATATATATGTTTTCTTTTTAGTTAATATATTATTTTAATTATCTTTTTATAATCTAGTATTAAATATATAAGCATTAAAATATCTTATAATATGTATTTAAAAGAATATTAATAGAAATAAACTTTTTTTACTATTAATATGAAATATAAAAAGTTATTAAATCATATAATTCTAAATATAATAATAATTAGTAAATTATTATTTATAAAAATAGTATACTTACAAAAATTCTTACAAATGTTTTTACTAATATATTTTAAATCAGCAAATATGACTTATTGCAAAAATATATATTAGAATTTTAATAATTTTTAGATTATTATCTATACATATATGTAAAGTAAAATATTTTTTCTAAAATAGATATTATATCATTAAATAATACAAGTAAAATTGCATATTTTATTTTTTTTAAAGTTTTATTAATATTTTCTTTATGAATTATTTTTGAAGAATAATTCTTAGAATTTTATATTAAATGAGAATTTTTTACAAGTATACATATAAACTATACTATATGGTTAGCTAAACTGTACTATATAAAAGTATTTTAGCCAATTATAACTCATTATACATTTTTTTAATTTTTTACAATAAAATATGATTAGTTGTTATTATTTTTGTATAATATAGTTTAGCTGACCATACAGTATAATTTATATATATATTCATTTTCTACTGTATAAAATCTTATTACAGATTGATAATTATATTCTTATAAATAAATAAATAATTTTATTTACTATTTTTTTAAAAATTTTATATAATTTATATAGATTTATATATTAGAAATATCAATCAAATACAAAAACTCTCTATTAGTTTAATGTATATTATAGAAATATAATTATAAATAATCAAATCTTACAGATAAAACTTTTACTTAATTTAATAAATAAGATTTCAATTGACCTAAATCTAAAGTAAAATTTTTTTACTAATAAATTTTATATTATCAATAATAAATTTATATAGTTAACACTTAATATAATAAACTTGTAATATAACAAAATTTTATTATTATATAATATTTAACTAATAAAATACATTAAAATCTTTATTATATTAAAGTTATTAATTAAATTTTTCAAATTTTTCATTATTAAATTATAACAAATTTGATGTTTAGAATAATAATTTTGTTATATTAAAAGATGATTATATATATGTATTATTCTAATTGTTACTAAAGCTATTTAAAAAGAATTTATATTTATTTTTCAATAAATGTAATTTTTACATAAATAATAATATTTTACTTTTAAATTTTATTTAAATATTATGTTAATATTTTACAAAGAAATATATAATAATATAAGATAAACTAAATTCTAATATTCTAGTATAAAATGTTTAATTTGATATAATAGTATTAAGATAGTTAAAGATAGAATAATAAAAGAAGAATAAAAATATATTGTGAAGTACTTATAAAGATAACTAATCACAATTTTTTTCTTCTATTTTCTATTTTACCAATTTTTGATTTTTAACTTTTTTGTCTTTATTTATTTACTTTTAACTTTATTATTTATTAAGATAATTTTTTTAATATTTTAATTATTTTATTTTAAAAGTAGATTATTTAAATATATTCTATATTTTAACATTAAAATTTATTTCTTAAATTATAAGAATAAAATTATTTATAAAACATTTTAAAAAATTTAAAAAATTTTAATATCTAATAATTATTAAAAAATAAAATAAAATTTATTAGATTTATCATATTAAAATACATTTAATGTTAATATTTTTAAATTATTAATTATTAATATATCAATTTTTCAATTTTTAAAAATAATATATTATGTAAAATTATTTAAAAATAAAATTCAGTTTATTAGATTTATCTTATTAAGATTTATTAAATGATAGTATTTTTATATTTTTGAGATTAATAGATAGTATTTCTAATAAGTTGAATTTTGAATCAAAATTATTATATATACCTTTATTTAAAGTACTTATTTATTATGTGTAACTAAAATTTACAATTATACACAATTATGTAAGTCAAATATATAAGTTTATATAAGTCATTTTCAGAATTTTATTAATAGATAATAAGATATAAATTTAAAATTTTAATTTTTTAATAATAATTTATCATTTATTTATCTTTAAAAAATCACTAATTAATTACATTTTTTTTTTTAAAATATCATAAAATTTATTATAAAGGTATTAATTTTAAAAATATATTTTAAAATATTTAAAAATAATTAAAAATGATTTTAATTTATAATATAAATTTGTAAATAAAATCATTAAAGAGATATTATTTTAGGTAATAATATTTTTCTATTAGATTTATCCTATTCTAAAAAAGATATTTTAATTATTATTATTATTAACATTTTCATTAATCTAGAATAAAGTATAGAACTATATATGATGAAAAAGTGTCTACTCATTTAATAATTAAGTCAATGTTAATTAGCTCTTATAATTGTACAAAAGTCAGGAATAAAGTTTTGGACTTAACAATAGTTTCCGTTTCACTATTATATAATATGATTGATTTTTTTTATCCTATTTACAGTCTATAATTTTTTTTCCTTACATTAGTTTGATATAAATTTTTTAATAAAAGTATAATTAAAATTTCTTATTAAAAAATAATTAAATATTGTAAAGAGAACTTTTTATAAATAAGTTATTAAAATTTTATAATAATTTAAAAAGAATTATAGAAATTAAGAAATAATTGAAGAGAAGTATTTGAATTAAAATCATATTTTTTTAACAATAATGAAATGTAAATAACTTTAATACTTTATATTTTTTTTAATATATAATATATTAAAATCAAATACTTTTTAAAAAAAAAATAACTGATTGTTATTCTCTTAAATTAATAACTTGAATTATATTTAATCTGCAGTAATAAAATTATATATTTAAATAAAAATATTATTAATAATTATTTAGTTTTTTAATTGTAAATGAATATATAACCAGTATTATAATTTTGTTATTTAGTTAATAAAATATCTTTTATGGAATAATTAAATACTTTTATTTTATTATATAAATTTAAAATATAAAAATTATCAAAATAATCAATTATTATAAAATAGCTATTTTCCTATTTAATAGTATATTGATTATTAAAATCTTAGAAAATAAGTGATGTATTATTTGAAAGTATTATCTAATAAATAATCATAATAAAAGAGTTACTATTATAATTATTAAGTTAATATTTAAATAAATTTCTCTTTTAAAAAATTATCTTTCCTATAAAAAATTTTTATAAAAAATCTTTTAGAAGTTTTTTTTTAAACTATTTTTATTTTTTTATTTTTTTTTATTTTTAAAATTTTTATTATTTTTAAAAAGTTAATTTTTTTTTGATTTCAACTTCTTCAATATCTTTCATATATTAATTTAATATAAACATTTACAAATAAAATATAAATAGTATATATATAGCAAAATAAAATCTTTTCAAAAACTTATATATTACTTTACATTTTTATTAATATAATTTTTCATTTGTAAAAACTTTATTTAAAAAATTATTATTTAAATATAAAATAATTAAATAATAAATTTTTCTTATATAAATAAAAATTAAAGTTTTTAAAAGATTATTTGCAGTAGCATAAAATTCTCTTTAGTATTTTTTGAATAAATTTTGATTTAATACAAAAAATTATATAACATTTAAATAATGATCTACTAATAGAAATAATAAATTAAAATAATATTATATAAATAAGATTTAGATAAAAAGCTTATTTTTAAAAGTTAAGAAAATTTATATAGTTAGGTTATTAAATAAAAAAAAAAGCATTAATAATAATTAAGATTATTAAATAATATTTAAAGGTTTTGTAAGTCATTTAAATGATAAAAGGTAAATTTAGTAAAATTATATTAAAATCTTAAAAAGTCTGTAAAATTTAAGAAAGATAAAACTATATTAAAGTTTATAAAAATATGAAATTTTATTAAAATCTTAATAAAAAATTAGTAAAACTAAAATTTAAACATTTTATCAAATTTAAAATAAATTAGATAAACAGCCTTAATAATAATATTTATAACTATAAAACTTTAAATATTTGAAATTTCAAATGAATTAAATATAGTATCTTAATATAATAATTTAGTAAATAATTTTATAGCAATATTTTGATAGTTAATTATATTTATGAAAAGGTATAATTTAGCTTTAAGAAATATATTAAAATATTTTAAAAACATTTAAAATAATTAGAAGAAATTTTATTATTTATAATTCATTTTAGAATATAAATTTTATAATAAAAAAACTCTTTCCGCCAATCACCAAAACCAAAAAATGACTGGAAAGAAAAACACTTATAATAACAACTCCAAACCTTACCAAGCCCGCTCTTCTCCTATGGAGAACAACCAACAACAACAACATCCAGCTAAGAAACAATATATTGAACTACCAAAACAAATAGAAATTTTAAACGCCTCTGAAAGTAACTCCAACAGCTCCACAGATATGGAAGTTAAAACCTCTCTTCTTAATACTTTAGACAAAGGAAAAGGTCCTGAAACTTCCAACAATAATGCCAATATTCCCCTTGATGAGAATCAAGCCTTTGATACTTCTGAAAATGGTCTCAACAACAAACAAAATGATAAAAATGAAATCCACTTAGAGCGTGAAACTGAAGCCCCAATCTACTTCGCTTACTGCATCGCAGATAATTTTCACCCCAGAAAATCCAACAGAAACAAACAAAACGAAGCATATGATTTATTTGCATCACACTACTCGTCCTTTATTGGTGCTTCAATTCATATCCACACTGAGGACTCAACAAAGAAAATTGTTCAAATTGGTTTTACCTCACATGCTGAGGTAAACAATGAAATTACACTCAAATTTCCATGTTTGGAAAATAACACATTTTTACCCTCACAATTAAACCAATAGCTAAGTACATTCCTGAGTTATCGATCTGTCTCACTGAGATCCTGATCTCTACTACTGAATCAAATATTAGATCGTCCTTTTTCTTTTTTGGAAAGATCTCCCGTTGCGTCATGTCTACAAAAAACCTTTGGTAGCAAGTTACCCTCACATTTGAACAAGACACAAATATGACTACCCTGAATAAACTTAACAGCTATTTTGTTCTTAAAGATCTAATCAGGATCCACCCATGTACTATATCAGTCGAAGATGTTAGAAAAAATTCAGAATTCTCTTTGAAATTAACTAACCTACCACTTGACACGAATGAGCGTCATTTAATCTCTATCGGTAATGCTATTGAAGCGATTGCCTGGGTCATCCTCAAGTCATGTGCTAATTACAGAAACTTACAATACGCTATCTTCTATTTCAAAACTAAAAAATCTATGGAAGCAGCAAAATGGAGAAACATATTTTCTTGATAGGAAATGATTAATCTGAACTAATCTGAATATAAAACTTTGTTTCAACTGTCAAATTCTAGGTCACCAATCACAAAATTGTCGTAAAAATCATTCAGCTTTATAAGACTGACAAACTCAACACTTATACTAACATTACCAGCTTGCCCAATTTTGTAATTACAAGGCATCTGTCATTGTGTCCAAACCACCACCCTGCCCCAAAAATCAGCAAACTACAGACAGACATAAACTGGGCCAACAACAAAACAATACCAAAGATAAACCTAAACCCAGCAACATTATCGCTCCACTCAATTATCAAACAAACGTTTCTCATACCAAATCACTAAATGGAGATCGATATCAACAACTTACTAACTCCATCTGCCCTATCAATGATAAAAAAGAACAAACGTTAGATGCTATTATACACGCTTCGCATTGCTAGGCTGATGAAACTTTAGACAATTTTGTTTGCCAAATGTTACCTCAAACTAACAATCCCAATCAGAAATACTCATGCAAATTTCCAATCAACTAATCGCTATCTTTGAGCAGCTCATCAAAATGGAGTCAGATCTCTGCTTGACTGCAAATCGAGTCGCTACAGTTGAAAAAGTTCTCAATATCAACGTCCTATTCCCTCACTAAGCAGATTTACTAAATAAATTTTTCAATAAAGATGGTATGGAAACTGAGGAACATACCTATGTAGCTGGTCCATATACTAAAGATAATATTGTCACTAAACAATCTGCTGAACTAATATCCTTGAGAGATGAAAACATTCTTCTCAAAACCAACTTTGAAAACAATATGACCAAACTTAATAATGCTGGACGTGTCATCGCTAACATGCAAAGAATCTTACAGTCACAACTCCAAATCAATCCAGATGCCTTTACTGCTATTGAAGAAATCACTCCCCCTTCTAGATATGAAAAAATAGTCGACAGTGTCTTTATCCCCCCACCCCCAAATATTTTTGATGATTGATAACTCACAGTATTATAAACGGGTTGACCTTATTAACCCGATAGCAAATAATAAAATAACAAATATTAACAATACCCACAATTTATCTTCGACAAATACTACATTATCTTCTCGACTCAACATTGCGACACATAATGTTCGTTCTTTCGTTCAACCACAAAAACAACAATTTCTGCTTAATACTTACGAAATTAATCACCTCGATATAATAGGCCTTCAAGAGATAAATTTTAAATCAGCCAGTAATACCTTAGCCTTCTCAAAATCAACTTCGTTTCAATATTCGCACTTCTTCAACTTTGATCAAAAATCACAAAATTCAGGTTTCGAAGTTGGCCTTCTTATTAAAAAACACATTGCCGATCATATTTATAAACATGACGGCTGACACGAACATTATATTTTCGTCGATTTTTAATTTTGCAACAAATTCTGCATCAGATTAATTAACTGTTACATATTAAGTTTGAATACAGCCCTTCGAGAACAAACATATAAAGAAGTATGTGACGTCATCAAATCAGCGAACAACCTCAACATGGAAATTATTTTACTAGGAGACTTAAATGCAGTCCCAGACTATTCTAATAATATGTCAAAAGCTAATCATTTCTTCACCCAACTTGAAAACTTTCAACTTTTCAACTCCGTTGATCTCCTACATAATAATGCTAATCAACTATTCCCGTCTTTCTATCACGTTGCATACCATCAACCTTCAAGAATCGACCACATTTACACTACTTCGCACATTGCTGCAGGCCTTAACTATCAATGTTGATCTCAACATTTCTGATCATTCAATAGTTTCTATCAATGTAAACATAACTGAACTTAACACTTCAAATAATGATAGAAAATATACTAAAAAGAAGATTTACCTTTATGATGGCATGGACGAAAAATCTTGGACACAATTTGGTAAAAAAATGGATGGTTTTCTTGGAAGCTGTCAACTATCCAACCTCTCTTCTAATAGATTACACTCAAAACATACCCTTAATTTCTTTTGAGACCTCATACAAGGATGCATCGAAAAAGCGGCAGATAAATGTATACCGTCTAGATATTCATCTCAACACTCTCGTGACCTTAGGCCAAAATTATTAAAGAACATTTATAAACAATTGATTCTGATACAAAAGTTCCAACGTACAACAAAAAAATGCATTCGCCTAAATTCTATATCAGTAAATTGGTCTTAGACATATAACATAATCTTTGATATAGCGACAAAATACAATCTAAATTGAATGCGTATTGGCACTTCACAAATCACTGACCTTATCACAATTAAACAGCATATTTCTGAATTACTTAAAATCCATTTGATTACGCTCAAATTAGAAGAAGACAAACATAAAACGAAACAAATTAAAGAAGCGCTCCAACGCAGATGTGATAATTTTTATGATGATCAAACCAAGATGTATGATTCTATCCTTAATAGACAGAGACAAACAATTGTTCTGGACAGATGCCTTGACAACTCACCTGATGATTTAGGTCTACTTACATCAGCTGATGATGTCAAACGTGAAACTAACTGACACTTCCAACAAACAACAGGCATTAGACACCATTTTGTTCCATTGCCTGATAACTGGAAAAAATGATACAAACCTATTAACACAATTGATTCTTAGATTTATAATAATCTTATGGATCCACTAAGTGAAAATGAATGGAACAGACTTCTTCAAACATTACCTAATGATAAAGCTCTTGGTCCTTCCAAAATTTCAAATGAAATGTTAAAACATTTAAGCCCTAAAATGAAACATATTTTTTGGATCTTCACTTGTGCCTATTTGAAACTCTCCTGCATGCCTGACAGATGGAATCTGGCTTTTATCTATCCCATCCCAAAACCCAAACCATGGGAATATAACTTAAACAATACTCGTCCTATTACTTTATTAGAATGCCCTCGAAAAGTAATCGTGAAATTAATTAATAAACGGCTTTTAGATGTTCTCTCAAAAAATTCTGTTTTACAAGGAAACAATTTTGCTAGACTACCGTTTCATTCTACATTTGAACCAATTCACATTCTTGACAACATAAAATATGATTGATTATCACATAAGAACAAACAACTTTGGATCCTGTTTCAAGACATGTCAAAAGCTTATGACAGAGTTAATATCGCAATGTTAACTCGTGCGCTTAATCGTCTGCATCTCCTTACATCATTTCTCCATTTTGTACTTTCACTATTCTCTAATACTTTAATCAAATTTTCACAGCTCATGGAAATACAGATCATTACCCAGTTATCTCAGGTATTGATCAAGATGAGATTATTTCACCAATTCTGTGGTATATATTACGATCTCTTACTATGTCGCATACAAAATACCGATCTTGGTTATAATTTATCAGCTGAATGGCGCCCACATATTGGTAATACCTCAACATTCACTGTTTCAACATATGTCTCCACACTTGCCTATATGGATGATACCCTTTGGATCAGTAAATCTAAGGATAATCTTGAGTCGATCTTAACAATAGCTGATAACTTTTACTAACTTAATAGTATTCTCGTCAATTGGGATAAATCCGTATTACTTTCTTCAGTATCTATAGCATCATTCATACACTTTAGACTTGCACACAATAAAGAATGGATCAAACCGATAGATCTTAAATCATCTACTCGTTATCTTGGTATTTGAATCTTGCTCCTCCCAAACTGCTAATTTATAAGACAACAAGTAAAAAAAGAGATTCAAGATGCTACCTTAACAATATAAAAGAAATTCCTCATAGATAAACAACTTAAAGTAGTCTTCAACTCAGTTTTCTTGCCAAAAATTCTATATCGAATTCAGTTGACTTTTCTTGATTACAAATTCTGTGATCAAATTATGGGGTCATATCGAAAAGTTTTTAGGTCAAATCTACACTTGTCTAAAAGTACCCTAGCAATTATCATTCATTCGTTACTACTTTACAATGTCACACACTTATACATAGCACAGATTCAAGCAAAAATTTTCAATTTCATCAAATCTATTAATGACAAAGGGTTATTAGGCACTACATCTCTAATTCGTTCTAGATTACTTCAAAATAATGAATGGCTCCCTAAATCACCCCTAACTTTCTGGCCTTACAATGATTCCTTCAAATTTAAAGACTGGTGGTCTGCTCTGCTTTCTGCACTAAAGTCACTTAACATCACCATCTCTAACAGCAATACTGAGGCCAATTGTATAAAAGGAAGACAATTTCCTTTAAATAAAATTTTCACAAAAAAAGACTATCTCACCTTTGCTCCAATTTTAAAAAGCAAACAACTGATGTTTCTTGACCAGATTACAACATCAGATGGTGCAGCACTTTTCACATTACCTGACCTCAAATTTTTTGCAGCTCGTCTGGCAATTCCCAAGGCTTCTGCTTGGTTTCTCAAATTACAATCAATACTTATATCATCACTGAACACAAGAATCATTCCTCCAAACTATCATTGACCACATACTAATAATATATACTTGATTCCTCCAACCCATATTAAAAGTACTACACATTTTGCGGTGGGTTGGCACTTAAATTCACATTCTGCCATAGTCAAAAAAGTACTCAGAATCGATAATAATATAGTTCATTTACAACATTTTTTCGCCTTACCAGACCATACCTTCAAAACTTCACTGTTACCATGCAATAAATGCTCTCTCAATGATGATTCTTCTTTTGTTCCTTCTAATATGAGAAACAAATAGGAAACATGTTTTATGATGTTACCCTTGCATCTATGTGCTAACATCAAAGCTCCCCTCCTTCCAAATGTTGGTCATATCTGTTCTTTGTCTCCTTATATGCTTTATGAAATTGCTTTATATAGTTACAATTTAACTGTGAATAGTACACTTAATATCCCCCCAATTTTGTCTTCTCCACCTCTAACACCCATGCAAATTTTTAATATAGAAATCCTCAATAGTTTAGACAACTTTAAAACTCATTTCATACAATCAACTAACCTCTCATTTTATACTGATGGTTTCCTTATCAATTTAGGTACTTCTTCAATCCGTATGAGCGTGACCTGGTTGCAATCTGATCCTTCGGCACCTTTATTTTCCTTTAATGCTTATCTTCTACTTACCATCATGCATTTTCCCAAATAAAATCCATTTGGATTGATCGTTGCAATGATATCAAGAATTTTGAATACCTCAACAACATCTCACTCAATGATCAAAAATTGCATTTCAACAACACCAGCTTTCCCTCATCATCATCACATAATTTTAGCATTCCCCCTTACTTTATTTCCTCCTTTAGATTTGGTACAAACTGGTTGAATTTTTAGATCGGTAGCAACCACGCCTCCTGTACTGGATGGTTGATCCTATTCTAAATTTATTTAGGTAGGTTAGTCTGGAACGGTGCAAGGTTGATTTTGATTTAGCTTTATTGTTAAATAGAAATTTTTGTACTTTCTATCTTATAATTTGTAATGTTGTAAAACTTTACTTTACTTTTAAATAAAGTTTGTGCAAAGCTACCGCACGTTAAAAATAAAAAAAAAAAAAAAAAATCAAAATTAAAAAAAATTTACTAATTTTATTAATTTAAAATCAAAAGTTAAAAATTTTTTTTGACAGTATTTTCTATATTAAACTAGAATTTAATATTTTTATTCTTTTTTTTATTATTTAAAATTACAATGTTTAAATACTTATAATTTATAAATTTATAAAAAAATCATAAAATTGAATTAAAAAAATTTGTATATTTTTTAATAGTACTGTAACACATCAAAGCGTTATCAATTAATATTTCAGATGTTAATGATATTGATCGTGTCAGATGAGTACTTTTCAGAACAGATTGTGAGAATAGAATCGAAGCTATTTTCTCTGGTCATGAAGGCCATTCATTGTATGAATATATTGATGATAACTAGAGGATGTATACTTCAACAATTATGCCTGATTTTAAAATGAAAATTTACTCGATAGGTATATATATAGACTTTTAATAGGAGAAAGTTTGTCTGACGCCCTTGAAACATATCAGATAAGTATATTTTTTATTGCTAAATAAATGCGCTAAATTTATTAGGTCGATTATATAAAGTTTTCACCTGAAAAAATAAAATTTATAATTAATACTTTTTTATTACAATTAACAAATATTTACTATTGCAATTAACCAAAGCTGACAATATTATATAAAGCCCGATTACTTTACTTTTTGAATTTGATTTATATATACGCGAATAATCTTACAGCAATCGTGAATGGTTAATATTGTTGTTATCTGTTAGAAATCAAAACTAACCAGACCGCAATCAAGATTTTAGTAATTTTATCACTCAATAAGACTTCTCATGACATTGAAATCTTAAAAATTTTTACTTTGCAAAAGATTTGAATTCAAAATTTCATTTTCTTCTTTATGAAATACGATACTGTATAATTGTTATAGGTGATCCCATTGCAAAGTTGCAGTTCTTATTAGTCATTTCTCTGAATCCAGATATTTTAATGGTATTTATTCAATTATGTAAAAAGTAATACAAATCTACTCTGGTTTGTGATGTAATCACACTTGTAGAGGTTATATTTTTTAATAGTACTTCTATAATTCCCACACATATTTATTTTATCACAAAAAAAAAAGTAGAACGAGCTTTATTAATTGATGATTAACACTTTACACTTTGGACAAAAAAAAAATTCTGTATTTTTTTTCACCACTACCATAATCATGCCAACAACAAAATGAAAATAGTCATAAATCATAAAGGTAAGTTTCATATACCCAATACGTTAATTATACAGACCCCGCTAAAAGTCTCTGAACGCTTTTTGGCTCAATGTAAAACTTAAAATTTTAAAGTTTATTAAAAAAATTTATTAATTTATTTATTAATTTACGATACGCTACACATTTGGTACTAAATAATTAGTTACTTGGTCAGGCCTTTATTTGCTTCATCACAGCCTGAATTCGCTACGACAAATTGCTTCAGCTGACTTCACTGCGAATCTTTAATTAAGGATGGTCGACCAGAACGAAGCCTCGAATAACGGTTCCAGTGTCATCCATTCTTTTTAAAGTTCTAAATGCTATTAAAAATTCACAACCGATATTTGCAGCAATAAGCTGGTAACTATCGTCACGTTGACGGCAAAATTTATACCGTAGCGTTGTTCTTTGAACTTTTTCGTGGTTTTCGGAAAGTAAAATTTTATTTTGGTTAAAAATCAAAATAAACAAACCAAACACGCTTTTATTTTTTGATTCAAGCAAACAAGGTCAGGTACATTACATGACCGCAGTATTATACAGTCCTATGATGTACTCAGTATGAAATAGCCGAAAGATGATATTTGGAGACTTTTGGCGGGGTCTGTACAATATGAACTTATTTAGATCACATGCATCATCACTGAATTACTTCGAGTTTCGGGCTTCTCAAATCAATAAAAATTTAAAAATTTAATTCTTGGATTTCTTTACTTTATAAAAAACACTCACACTCATTTAACATTTCTGATTTTAGTAAATAATGTTTACTATCTGACATATTGGGTGCTAAGTATTATTACATTTTTTTTATCAATTACTAAAGGATTAATTTTTTTTTTTTTTTGGAAATCAAATTTTCTTGGTCTAATGTTAAATTGTCCTATAAATTGACCTAGAAACTTCCTTGTGAAGACTCTGAGTGAAAGTAATCTCAAGTGTAATCAAAAATAAAGTAGATAATGAAGCTTTAAAGGAAATTAAAAGTAAATAAAATCAATTCCTGACATTTAACGAAAAACTGCAGGATAGATGCTTAAATATTTATATTATTCCAAAAAAAATTTTACCGGAATGCAGTTTGCATATTGTATAAGAATAAATTTAATAACTAACGAATATTTGAAAAATTACAAACCGTTGATATCCATTACTTTGATTTCTTAAATTTCATTATTTTCATTTTGATTATGGGATTAAATTTCATTTTTAGAAAAGTTTAGGACCCGGGAGTTTTTGGAATGTAAACATAACCTCATTAGAAAGTGGTATTTACAAACCTCTCTTTAGGATATGGTGGAATCTGGAAGTTTTTCGGTATGTAAACATGACCTCGTTAGAACGCGGGATTAACCTTTTTACGCCGAAGCTTCGCCTAAGCAAGTACAAAACTCAATAAAACTTGCCTCATTTACAGAGCTCTCTCTTAGAACATGGGTGGAATCTGGGAGTTTTCGGTATGTAAACATGACCTCGTTAGAACGCAGGATTAACCTTTTTACGCCGAAGCTTCGCCTAAGCAAGTACAAAACTCAATAAAACTTGCCTCATTTACAGAGCTCT
>CAJVPQ010002005.1:0-15437 GCA_910591825.1 Funneliformis caledonium
TGATCTTTAACAGTAAGTAATGAATGTTATTATATCATTAGTTCCAATCGGCATGTATTAATTAATATTTTTTAATATAGAACTAAGTTGAACATTAAACAAGCTATTGAATTTATTGCTGAAGCTTAGGAAAATGTAGAAAAACAAACTATACGTAACTGCTGAAAAAAAACTGAAATTGTTTCTAATTTTAATTTTGAATCAATTCAAGAAAAACAAGCTATTATACAACCAAATTTAGATATACTTGATGAAATTTCCGATATACTTCCAACTATTTTAACTAATGAAATTCATAATAATTTGATAATCTACATTAGTGATAAAACCTCTCCACTTACTGAAGAAATCTTGGATGATACACAAATTATAAATTTTGTGCAAGATGATAAAGAAGTATCTGCAGAAGATAATACTGATAATGAAGAGAAATTAATTCCAAAAGTATTACCAAAAGAAGCTTTTGATGCAATTAAAAAAGTAATTCTTTTTTATGAACAGCAACCTATTGATGATGCATGTAAAATAGAGGATCTTAAGGTTTTTAGACGTCATGCTTTGGATTTGAAAGTATGCTATATTACATCTTTACAACAAAAGTCAATTGAAGATTATTTTTCTCTTTCTTAATTAGTATAACTTTGATTTGTAATACTTAATATAATTTATAATAAATTACAAATTACAATGAAGTAAATAACTAAACCATTTTTTTATAATCATATTTATGTATTTATTGTTAAAATGTGATTAAAAAAATTTTTTCATCTATAGTCATACCTCCTTATAATCATCAAATATAGTCTATCCCAAATGTGTGACTATAGAGGGAGTTGACTGTAGCTTATTTAACATGACATATAATGATGGGTTATCATGATAGAATTACATATTCATTTATAATTGCCAGGTACACAAAATTTAGCCCAGATTCTTTTTTTGGGTTATTTAAATTAGCACTCGCTAAGTCAGAGGTTGATAATTTAGATGATCTAATTAAAGTAATAGAAAATTCAACAACAAATGAATATAATATAGTGCAAACGATCTTTGACAAAAATGGAAAGCAGGTTGTATATTTCTATAATTGGAGTGAATGGTTAAAAGAATATTTCAAAATTGTTCCAAATATTTTAAAATAGCATCACTTTATTTTTGATAACGAACATAAAAGAAAAG
Source organism: Funneliformis caledonium (assembly GCA_910591825.1). NCBI lineage: Eukaryota > Fungi > Glomeromycota > Glomeromycetes > Glomerales > Glomeraceae > Funneliformis > Funneliformis caledonium. The sequence goes on from CAJVPQ010002005.1 coordinate 1,180, forward strand.
TAGAGATAAGCAGTTCTATTAATAAAGAAACAAATTTGATTAAAATTTGGAGAAAAGATCTGAAAAAAGGTGCTAAACCAAGTCCAGCAACTACTCCACTTTCTGGTTTAAATGCAGCTTGGCAATAGTATCTATTTAATAAAGTACGAAAGCATTTCAAGTCAGAGAAAAACAAGATTGCCTTTATCCTGAACCAGTAATTCTAAGACTACCAAAAAGCACAAATAAAAATTAACAATATTGTTTCTCATGCTATTTATTGTATAATAAGCTATGTTTTATAACAGAGATAATAGTGCTTTACTTTTATCAAAAAATTTATTAATTAGTTATATTCGTAAGATAATCTCTTTTAAAAAGTATGTAAATTATTTGTAAAAAAAATAATATGTAAGAAAATAATATAAGGAAATAATATATAAATTACATTGTAGATAAATATTTCAAAGAATAAATACGTAAAAAATTCTAATGACGAATAATTATAAAAATGATTGTTATAGCAAAGATTCAATTTTGAGACGCATATAATTCTAATAATAAATCACCATTTGTTGTTATTACACCAAACTCTGATTTCAATTATCTCAAAATAGCTTTTTTGCCAGATATTATGTTTCTATTGATGAAGCCCCATATTATATCAATAAAATATGCTCGCATGCGGCTAATGCTGATTTTATGATTGATCTTAAAAGCAAAATTTAATATATTAGGTTTGAATTTATTCTAGTTTTACTATGCTTTTTGTAAAATTATCATTTGCATAAAGAGCTTAAAGTTTATTTGAATCGCAAAATTTCATTATCTGTTAGAATAAAATTTGCGATAAAATAAAAGTCCAAATGTTACTAATCAGTCAGATAGATTTATCAACCCATCCTATCTATTACTACTATAAGAAAATTTATTTTCAATGACTATTATTTCAACAATCGCAAATAAAATTTCCCAATTCAAAGAATTTTATTACAATGACTAATAGTACTTTTATCAAAATTTCATTGAAAGTTTGCTTTCAATGATTACTAGTATTTTATAACCAACATGTCTGATTCATTGAAAGTTTGCTTCCAGTGATTACTAATACTTTTACAACTAAAATTTCTGATTTATTACTAATGTAAAGAAAGTTTATTCTAATGATTGTGTTATTCTGTGGTTAAAAGTTTGATATCGATACTCCTTTGAAAACATATAAAAAGACCCTATGTTCTCTTTTTTTATTAAAAGTTTTTTCCAAACAAAAGAAAAATCTTCCAAAATATGCCTAATAAAAAATCCAATAAACGTCTTTTATCTGATAAAGAGTCTTCTGATGGAGATAAATGTAAAGGATTTTATCAATTTTAGCAAATAAAAAAAAAGGTAGTTCTTTGAAGAAACCTATTCTAAAAAAATAACACGAAAGCAGTAAAAACCGTATGTTTAGTTATGAATCGATTATTTTTAATATTTTCTCTTCATTTATTACCATTTATTTTTAGTTTCTTCTATTTTCTTCTATTCTAGTGATTCTGAAACCGATTCTGAGAAGTTTCGTGAAGAAGAACTATATCGATCAAAATAAAGAAAAAAAACAGTTTGATCGATGTAGTTCAAGAAAAAGGAAAAGATAAAGAGATAGGAAAAGAGAAAGAAGAAGAGAAAGAGAAAGAAAAATCAATCAGTATGATTGTTTATTGTATAATATATGTATTGTTAATTAGATTATAATACATATGGCCATTCTGATTATATTTTCAAACAATAGATGCTTTACAGGCCAAGTAGATGAAATTAAAAGTTTAATGATGATCATTGCAAGAGGAAAACAAAAGGAAATAGACATAAAAGACACAATAATTGATTGGACGAATGATGAAGTAAATTTTCCACATCAACCTCTCAATACGGGCAGCCTGACTCTTCGAAAAACATGGCTGAAAAGGCTTATTCATCAAAGTCAATTTATATCACAAATTCTGCTTCTGAACAATATAATGATAGAGGTAAAAGCCAGAAAGAACATTTGATAATAGGCCTCAATTGGAAAAATCACGAACACGAAAAAGATGACTCGAACTTAAAAGAAATCTTTCCAATCAGGGTCAGAAAAAGATCAACAGAAACTCATCATCATCCCAATCATCTCATTCTCTTTCTCCTGCTCCTTCCTCTTCTACTTATCTCTTTTATGATGAAATGGATAAGAAATTAAGAAATGCGTTAAGGGTAATTTTTTCTTTATTTTCATTTGTTTTATACTTATCAATTTTTTTTTGCTAATAGTTAATGTATTTTTGTGATTAAGTCTGAAATATTAGGGATTATAGACAGACTACCAGAAAGTCAAAAATTAGATGTGAATAAAATATTTGAAAGCCAACGAAAATTGGTCAACCAAAAAATTATTCTGATAGTACAAAAATCAATCAACAAAAAAATGTTTCTGGTAGTGAATGGTATAATCAAACATATAATCCACGAACGCCACTGTCATCAACAGAAAGAATTTCTAAATCAAAAAAGAAGCATCGAGTGAACCGACAATGACAAAAGGAGAAAGTACGCTAATTCGCAATATATAGAGGTTAATAAAGGATTATGTTATTTGTTTTTTAACCTTATCTAATTTTTTTTGTCGTCTAGAAACGAGAAAGACGGGCTAGAATAATTAGTAAATTAATAAGACTGGATGATCAGTTGTTGGAAAAATTTTATAACGACGAAATCCAACCAGTCCTCACTGATAATTGATATCATAGTTCAGAGGTATCAGAAACTGATGACAAAATCCTAAATGAAAAATCATCATTAGAGATATTAAGTAGTGATCTTTAACAGTAAGTAATGAATGTTATTATATCATTAGTTCCAATCGGCATGTATTAATTAATATTTTTTAATATAGAACTAAGTTGAACATTAAACAAGCTATTGAATTTATTGCTGAAGCTTAGGAAAATGTAGAAAAACAAACTATACGTAACTGCTGAAAAAAAACTGAAATTGTTTCTAATTTTAATTTTGAATCAATTCAAGAAAAACAAGCTATTATACAACCAAATTTAGATATACTTGATGAAATTTCCGATATACTTCCAACTATTTTAACTAATGAAATTCATAATAATTTGATAATCTACATTAGTGATAAAACCTCTCCACTTACTGAAGAAATCTTGGATGATACACAAATTATAAATTTTGTGCAAGATGATAAAGAAGTATCTGCAGAAGATAATACTGATAATGAAGAGAAATTAATTCCAAAAGTATTACCAAAAGAAGCTTTTGATGCAATTAAAAAAGTAATTCTTTTTTATGAACAGCAACCTATTGATGATGCATGTAAAATGGAGGATTTTAAGGTTTTTAGACGTTATGCTTTGGATTTGAAAGTACGCTATATTACATCTTTACAATAAAAGTTAATTAAAGATTATTTTTCTCTTTCTTAATTAGTATAACTTTGATTTGTAATAATATAATTCATAATAAATTACAAATTACAATGAAGTAAATAACTAAACCATTTTTTTATAGTCATATTTATGTATTTATTGTTAAAATGTGATTAAAAAAATTTTTTCATCTATAGTCACACCTCCTTATAATCATCAAATATAGTCTATCCTAAATGTGCGACTATAGAAGGAGTTGACTGTATTCCTGAATTCTTGTTCATAAAGGTTATACAGTTACACTGTATTACAATACACTTGACAGAAAGATCTTCATTTATTACGTCACAATACTGCGTTGATAAATCTCACATGACTGGCTTATACTTGAAGTGAAGCAAGACAATATTTTGTTCCATTTGCCATATAATTCATAATTCCCATGTTTTCTATCACAAATAGGGTATGATGAGCTCCATGGCTGAAGTGATGCAAGATCCATAACACCATCCTTTTCTCAAAGCGCCGAAACAATTAATTTTTTTATTAATTATATTGAACTGAACGAGCAAGAGTTATTTTTTTTTAAATAACAAAAAAGAACATTTATTATTACTTTGCTGTTAGTAGAATACGAAAGTAAATGCAATAATAAATATCACTTGTAAAGCACAAAGCATGTTTTTAAAAATTCGAAATAAAAGATCAATCATTATTATATTTTTGTAAAACAATATATGATGGGAAAGTGCCAGCTGGCTAAATCAGTTTGAGGCATGACGTATATCATATCACATGTATCACCCTAGATCCCTGCCAGTTCTTTTCTTCAATTATTTTAGAAACTATCCATAATAGACAGATCAGTTGCAACTTTACCTCATTAACTGAATATATTGTTTTTACTAATAAATGATCGCGTCTCACCCACGATAGACCCGCGTATTAGTGCAAGTAGCGTAGCATAAAACTAGTACATTATTACAAAATAAACATGTATATTTTTTTAAAAATCAATTGAATTCTTTATTATATTTTTTCATGAAGTAATACATGAGAAAGAGCCGGCCGGCTATGTAAAAATGAAAGTAAAAAATAATAGAGTAGCAGGTTGTTTCAATAGAGGAATAAGCATAAATGCCTGCTGAGCCCTAACCCATATATTGGCAGTTCCTTTCCTGCCATTCAGTATCAATGTAAATGAGTGTTATCTATTCAAGCACCTATCTTTTCTAAGTTTTTGCTATTTAAATTTTCCCCATAATAAAATCTCTTTATTGTATCTTTCCCAATTATTTTTATCCCAAGTCTACTAAGAATATCAACTGATACAATAGCATACATCTGATCTAAAGAATAATCATTTGCATCCTTAATCCTATCAAAGATATCCGTAAATTGTTCCCAGATTACAGAAATGATATTTGCGAATTTTTGGCTCGAACCTGTAATTAAAAAATGTTAGTCAAACCCCTAATACATAAAGCATTGATTATCAAAAATTATTTTGTTTTTATCTTACCAGAAGAACCAGAAGAGCTTGAAAATGAATTAGTTTCAAATTCATTGGTCGAATTAGCTTCAGATTCATTGAACACACTTTGCTGGTTAAAATTAGATCTTTGAACTATTGCGTAATGTTGATTTATTTCATTTTGGAGATTTTTGATAACAACATTAATTCTGCTAAATTTATTACGGCAGGCTTCTTCGATATTATTAACTTTCGTAGTTATGCTATTGACCATTGAAAAAATTTTCTGCGTCTTCTGAGTGAAGTCATCATCACGTGAATTAATTTTAGTGATTTCTCTGGTAAGTTTCTTATTAAGTTCATTATTGTTTCTTATAAGCTCCGCAGTGAAAGTAGAATTAACTTCAGAAATGTGTGCGAAAAGTTCGTTAGCAATTTTAGAGTTAACTTCTGCGCTAAGTTTTTTGTAGACATCAGTAAGGAGTCTTTCAATTTCCGCAGTAATACTTCCATCATGTGCCTTATTTTTTTCGATTTCTGCGGTAAGAATACCATTAATTTCGGACATACGTGCAGAAAGCTCATTAGCCATTTTATTATCATATGTAGGAGGATGATTGGAGAATTGATTTCTGATAACATAAATCAAGAAACAGGCGCTAAGAAGAATAGAAGCTGTAAAGTCTTTAAAGATATGCCACAAGGCGTTGTTTTGCAAGACGAGTGCAGACATATTTTCAGAGTGTAAAAAAAAATATGTTCAGGTATGTTAGATCACAGGTAGTTTTGCGTAATTTTTTATGATTTATTAGTATAATTTATCGCTAGTGAAGCTAAAGGTGAATCCACATCCCTTTTATACATTTTACAATTAGTTTCACGGCACACCCATTAATGCTAGTATAATTAGAAGAGAGAACCTGCGTCAAAATAATACAGACCTGGAATAATTGTGAAAATGATATCATGTATATGCCTTTCATTTCTGAAAAAAGAAAATTATCAAGATCCTGTCCGGCGCCTGTACTTAAAGATAAAAAAAGTTAGTACATTCTCGTATCCTCATATCTCTAACAACATATTCAAGCAATGAAATAATAATATTTTTTTGTAAATACTTGGCCGTGAGGCCTTACGCAAGAGAAAAGTTTTTTATTAATAAAAATTTATTGAAATATTTGTTGAATCCCTCTGGGATCACGTATGTACAAGTATGTGAATAAGCTATATTATAAAGTACATTTTTGTTTAAAGAAAGACTGAAGGAAGAACTAAATATCTGTATATGAGACGCCATTCACAAGAGAAATTTGATGTTTTTTTTCTTGCTTCGAACATATAAGAAGGCAGAAGTTCTATTCGTTTTTAACGCAGTTCGATTCAAAGTTCTTCACTATTTACCCCTATAATGTAGATCAAAATGAAAGAGAAATAGGCAGGGTATTTATAAAAAATATCAGACAGATCCGCATGAATATTTTTGTGAAAAATTAGCCATTCTAGGAATAAAATTATCAGAAGTATTGGCGTAAATTTTACATCTCTTGTACCTTCACGATTTGCAAATATACGCAGATTATTTAATAAAATATACTGCTTATTTGATATGATCAGGAGAAAAAATTGCACTAAAATGAATATCTGATGAACATGCTAAACTGATATGCTATAAATTTATACAATAAAATAATTGTATATCTACTGTTTATTATCTAGATTGGCTGATATACCCTATTGCAAAAAAAAATCTGAATAAAGATTATTAATCATAGATCGAGATCTATAAAAACAGTAGATGATAAATTACCCATGCTGGATTACGTACTGCCAATTTCTATAACTTCATCCCAAAAATGGATTAATATGTGATTAGCCTATACAGGTAATTTGAATGCGCTAGTATGATAATAAAAATTTACCGTTTATTTACCCGTGGGTAAATCTGCAAATCATAGATTCTAATTGTTCTATTTCCATTTGTGAATTTCTTTTTAACGACACCCTGTCTTACGATCTGCAAATATAAATCAGGGATGTGATTTTTTTATTAGTAATTCAGAACTGCGTAATGAGTGAGATAGAACATACCAGAACTTTAGGGAAAGTTCATCAGTATGTCAACACAAAAATATTGCTCTTGGCTGGAATTATTAATAGATCCTCTAAAATAACGACTGCAGATGCTGGTGATGTACTACTGCGCATAGAATATTCTGCAAAATCACATGCGTTTACTACAGAAAAGAATAGATGACGCTTTACTATGCACGATATCTAAGCCACTCACGTGATTTGAAAAAATAATACGAATATATATGGCAATCTTACATCGCACAATCTGTCCCCTTGATCTATCGATCTGCAAAGTGAGAAAATATAACTCAAATTAACTTTGCAAAAAATTAAGTGATAGATTTTTTCTGAGCCATATGAAGAAAAAAAGAGAATTTCTCTGATATCTTCTGCACATTTTAGGTGATCGATTTCACGGTAATCTAATTTTTATGCCACTACCTCTAGATCTCCTGTATATCTAAACATACAACCTATATGATAAGAGGTGCCAGAGACACCAGATTCCTTCCTATATCGACCTACTATATTTTCTATATGATTCGTCTCACATGATGGACATAATGAAGATTTTGTCTTATAATTATATACATCTTCAGATCTGTCATTACTACGTCTATAAGATATTTCAGGGTAAAGCTTTAAGATTTTATTGCAGAAATATGTCTGGTCATGAATTGGACTATTGGGTTGAAGAATAGGTGTTACCACAGCTTTGGATGAACTGTCCGAACTAGATGAATCATCTGAAGAATTAGAGTCATAAGAAGCAGAAATAGGTGCGGTTGATTCACTTACCTCAGAAGATTTAGTCACGTGCGCGTTACAATCTGTAATGCTGATCACCTCATCTGTATTATCAGCCTTTTTTGAAAAATCATTTATAATGCCCTGGATCTAATAATCTTTTAAGTTAGAAATTGCGTTTGCACTATAAGTAACTGCTTGTATTCTATCTATTCCTATTCCCATAAATAGTGTGTAGATTTTTTTGGCTCTGAAGGTTTTCTGATGCAAGTTCACATCAGTAATGTCAGGGAAAAGAGCTTTAATCTCGTTGTATACTAGCGTTCTTGCCGATTGGTCATCAATGTTGCTTGTAGATTTGACATCTCTGATTCGGTCCTCATATGCCTTGTAGTAACAATAACAGCATAAGATTTCCTTTTGTCTAGTTTTCATTGCCACCCTAAATAGATCAACTATATTTTGCACTATAACTTTACTAGATCCTATTAGAATCACTTCTAAAGAGAATTCAGAAATCTCAATATTGAATGCTTTATCTGATTGCGGAGCAACCTCTCCAGTTTGTTTAAGCAAACCTTCCTTCCCTTCTATATAAGCAGATAGCTTGTGTCTCAAACCCTGTTCTAATTTTTGATTATAGGTGATTTTCTGATTATTAGGCACTTGCTCGTTTGCTATAGGAGAACAACCCTGTCCATTTTTTTCATTCAAGGAAGTGGCAGAATCCAGAGAAGCTATGTGTGTCTCTGAGTCTGGATCTTTCTAAGAATTATCTTGAAGTTTCTTCTCCCGCTTCCTTTTTCTAATCTCATTGCTAACCTTTTTCTTATTTACCTTATCCAAAAAAGTGTCTACCTTCTTTTTTTCTGATAACTTAGAGCTGGCAGGTTCTTCAGGATAGAAACTATCTATTTCCTTATCTTCAATTACCTTGATGTTAATACTATTTTGCTGGTCTACTACGGAATCATCAGCTGATACTGGATTATCTATAGATAACCGCACTTCTGCTATCGCATCCTTATTATTCTGTGACTGTCCAATTACTTCAGTAACACCCTGTTCTAATATTGCGAGCCTGGCTTCAAGTTCCCTGACTCTAGACTTGAGTTCAGTATTCTCAGCATCACGCTTGACATCTTTCTCCATAACCTACTTTAGAAGTTTAGCTTTCTCAGTTTCAAGCTTGGCGTTCTTAGCTTCAAGCTCGCTAATATGCTATCTTAATAATTCAAGCTCTGATGACATGATCTATATATAACTAATACACTGCATATGAATATTTAAAATAAAAAAAAATCACGTGCGTGTTACAATTTGTAACACTGATCACTTTTGCCAAGAAAATTTTTTATTAATAAATATAAAGGTTCAGGACACCGTCTGTGATACATATTATTTTTTAATTAATTTTTTGATCCTAGCCCTCTTGCTAGCTGGAGAACTATCTACATTAACACGATCCTTCAGCAACCCAACAATAATACTAATTATCCTTTTTATATTGCTTTGAAGTAATTCAGAATTTTTTTTAATGGCAGACTTCGTAAGATTAATCTGATGCTCACTACCGCTTGTGAAGTAAATACCATCTGGGGTATATATGATAAAATGCCACTCCGTACCTGTAGTTACAATACCATAGATATAGTTAAAATAGTCGTTTCCAAATGTCTGATCTGCAGTCCGTTTCTTTTTATTTGTCTGAAATGCACTCTCAAGTTGCGCCAGATTCTAAGAGATAAAATACATCATCCTTTAGTCTACTTCTTCCGGTCATTTTAAAGCCAATAAACTGAGAAGGTTGAACAGACTTACTTAGGCATATCCAATCTTAATATTGCATAGTTTCCCCTCAGTAATACATAGGAGGTCTTCCAAACTTTTGATCGCGTAGTCTACTCAGCCAGTAGCATTTTCACCGGAAATGTCTTTCTGCAAAACTATGAATATATCTTGAGAGGTGAGTTTTTTAGTGATAGCAATTGACGCATGTAATATAGCTAAAATAAATTCACAGCGCGTTGTCTCATTAGCATCAGTCATAGTTTTCACATTTGAAAGTTTTAAGATAATATCCTCTATACAGTGTTCGAATGCTTTATCATCATCACTAATCTCCTCGAAGACTGCAGAGAAAAAAATAAGGTTAATATACATATCTAGTCAGTTTCAAAAAGTAGTTAATTACCTACCAGAAGTGAACTGCTTGATGTTTGTTATATCTTCTCCATTCACCTTATTTTTATGTAACATTTTCTTTAAGTTGTCAAGAGTTTTAAGCGAGGAATAGTTTTGTAGCTTCTGGCTGAAACCTTCAATGAAGTTTATAAGTCTTGTTGCTGACCCTCTTTTCATTCCATAACGCTTAAGCTTTTCCTCTATTAACTTAAGAAAATCACGACCAGCAACTTTCTCTTTGCGAAAAATTTTAATATCATCTTCATCGAGTTTCAAATCTTTCCTTTCCAGATAATCGATAAGCTCCTCTGTATTAAAATCCTTAACAACGTCCGACATTGTTCGAGAAAAAATTTCTTCCATTATTGAGCTTGAAGAAGAAGGTGTAGAGGCTTGTGAAGACATGGTTTTTATATATGTAAGTTTGTGCTTGCGAAAAAATATGTACTTGACTGCAGTACAGGTAAAGCTGGTTTATAGATATAAAAGTATTTCTGATTTCCGGTATAAAACGTTTGGGTAGAAATGATAGATTTTTTTGTATTGATTCATAATGCATTTGCCCAATATATATGCAATTAATACATAGTACAGAATTATCAGGCGATTATATTACATCATTATACGTGATATTTTTCAAGATTTACAACAAGAACGTAATATATGCTTTATTTAAGAAATAAAAAAAATGTTACCAGAAGTCAGCCTACAATACATAAAAATTGCGACTATAGCGTTACATGATACAGAAGATTATTCTGACCGGAGTATACAGCAATATGGAAGTGTTCTGCTTTAGGCTCCTTAGTAAAATAATCAGAAATACTGGCATGACTATTCATTACCTCTTCATTATTGCTTTTGGCTTGAATTATACATAATTTGAATGGGATCTCAACCCCCAATCTGCTTTGAATTGTAGCTTCGAGAATGTTATAACATTCATATTTTTCAATTGTAATTGCCTGCATTACTTTAACACAAAAGATATTCATAAGTTTTCCTATTGGAACAATAAGACAATTAAGAGTGATTTTGGCCATTTTTTTTTCCTAAATACAAGATTCATAGTGAGAAAATTGCTTGGTCTACTCGCATTAAAGAACATATACTGTACATATCTTATTTTGCGTTATTTTTTACGGGAATGTTTTTTGCAAAAAGTTGGCTGAACTTCCACATACCCCTACATGCTTTATATCTTGTTAGGAAAAGATAGGGGGATAAATAGTGATTAACATTGTTATATGATGTCAAGAGTTCTATGAAGGCACATGCAAATGGAATCCTCATATTTTTTCACATGTAGATCTACCAGAGAGACACATAGTTGGTCTTACGCCCAGCGATCTTGAAATTACAAAGTTCTCAGCCTTTCATAACATATGCTTTTATCGGTACTATTTACTTTTACAGTAGATCTTATATTGCGTGTAGATCTTCTTTCACATTTTTCTCATGTTTATTCAGGAAAAATAAAGAATAAAGGTTAATATGTTTTCTTTTCGAATGTATATGCAAGATTAATATTACATGAACCCTGTCTAGTGATCACCTATTTTTGTCGCACATGAGTACATGTATTGAGGCTTAGCAAATTCTTCCGAGCTGATGATTACTGCTCCAGACTACCTTCGCTCAGGTTAGTTATCTAATGTATACCCCTTAATAAGTATTGTATCCCATTCAGATTAGCAATACTGGACTGACTAATATAATCTTTAAACCCAGTTATAATACCAGTCACTGATTCTTTTTTCGCCTGAATAAGCATTTCTACCAATTCACGATAATAATCATTTTTTGCAATACATCTCATAATTTCTCATGTTAATCCACTATAGAATTCACTTCTAAAATGACCTTTACAGAGTTTGACGATATCATTACATTTTTTCGCCTTTAAACAGTAATCCACCATTAATTCTTCACCTTGAATAAGCAATCTACATCAGGGTTTCTCAATATCCTCTAGCCATATTTCTCATCGAAGTTTATGCGGATAATATGGCAATTCTATCAGACTCAAAATATGTGGAAGATAGAAAGCATCAAAATGTATAAATATATGGAATAATGATGATGGATTTCTTACATTGGGCAGACTATGTACAAATTGCTTAAGCGCTTTCTCCTTCCAATGCCTAACTGCCTTTATGTTCTAATAGATTTTGATTTCGCAAAAAAAGATCATCCCATCCTTTCCACTCTGATATAAATCCAGGATTCCCTTCATTATTCCATTCATATCTCGATCCATATTCTTTGATAAATTCATCGTAGCCTTCTTCTATCTTGGTATCTATCTCGTCATCTGACATTTTGCTAATAGATTGATTAAATATTTTCAATCAGAAAAATAGGTTAATCATTGCTTGTTTCTGTCACACATGAGTACATGTATTGTGGCTCAGCAAAAAATCTTCCGATCTGGAATGCTTCACATGATCTGGTCTTAGAGGGTTCTGGGTTGATATAATAACTGACCACCATTCCAGAGTGATGCTCTAGCTAGAATACAGCGTTCACTCAATCTCCTTGATAATTCCTGATTAAAATTATCTAAGGATGCATCATCTCTTGGTAATCCCAGATGCCTTGCGAGTTCATAGATCACATCTAAGACTCTATTATTTAAGGAAGGTACCCGAATTGACACGAAATTCTTAACATGGATATTTGGATTAAGAGAAACGAGCTGATCTATGGCTTCTTTACTAATACTATAATATCCCTTTAGATCAAGATATTTTAAATTAAGACATGATCTAGAAATTTCTTTGATAGTTATATCAGTAATTCGACAAAAGCTAAGGTCAAGTTATTGGAATCTTGAGCAAGAATGAATAACTTTACAAATTGATTGTTCAGAAAATTTTGTATGATAAGAAATATTTAAATATTCTAATTTATAGCATGAATCCACAATTGCACATAGACCTTTATCATTTTTTGATCAAATTTGAAACCTTGCTAATATATGGTTAGCCAGTTGATCATTGCATAAAGCAAAGATATTAAAATACTTCAAATTTGGATATGATTCTATTATTAGCTTTAGAACTTTACCAATAGACTCGGACTTCATACTTTCTCCAAAATCTAAATGAATTATATTTGGGAATATGCGCACAATACCTTTGATTTTTTTATTTGAAAGTGAACGATAGTGTACTATTTTAAGATGAGTTAGATGCGAGCTATAAACTGATTTTCTTCCTCCTCCAGGTACTATTTTTAAAAATCTTTCCAATCAAAATTTATTCTCTACTTTGTTCCCCTTTAGCTCAATGCGTTTCTATAAAATAGGGATACCGCATCTGTATCACGATCGACAAATAAATAGAGCAGGATAGAGGGATTTATCTATCGCTAAAAAATATAAAATCTGTTCTAGTAGTTCCTGTATATTATAAATGCCTGTATGCGTCATATATAATCTGTATTATATGTTGTATCTTTAAACGAAAAAATAGTAAAGCACCTTCAGGGAAATTATGCGATCACTGCTCTGGACTAAGCCTTTCCACTATCTCATCTAACGCAAGTACTTCTAGCCTATCCAAAAGAACTTTAAATACATTCTCAGATGATAATCCTTTGAGAAATAGATTTTTTAAGAAGCCATTCTGGATAGTCTTTGCTTAAATTACACTCTTCCAGTTTCGAATAATATTCCTTTACTATATAATTGCCTTGAATTATTCTTCCAAATAAAATTCCATTCTTTTGCATCATTCAAGATTCGCCTTTCTTTCCCATATATTATTTATATTGCGAGAATTCTTTAGTTCCTGTTCTAGAAGATATTTTAGAATAAATGATATTATTTCCAGTGGAAGAAAATCAAGTAAATTATCTGTATGTATTGTATTATTTATATAGTTAGAATACCTTTTGATCGGAAAAAATAAACCTCTATCATCGCTCTAGACTCTCATTTATCAGATAACTAATTAGCCTTATTTTTATTATATGCATTTTTCTCCTAATCTTTCCTTTGGACTAGGCGCTTCTGAATTCTTTGATGCTTAATCATGTTTACTATTTCATATATGCTTGATCTTAGGCGAATAAAAAATAAAATTTAATAAATGTTGTCTAACCAATCTATGTGATTAGTTTTCATCGAAGAGCTCGAATGCCGTTGCCTAATCATAAGGCTATCCTCTTTTTCAAAATTGACTATAGTATAGTTTTGCGCTAGGGAAGCATGATTGTCTGGCGAATGTCGAAGGGCTTGACTGGCGATGCTCATAGCTTCTGATAAATTCTTCGCACCATTTGATACGACTGCAAATACTACCCCTAATTTGCGCAAATAGCTAGAAAGAAGTGGTTTACCAGTTTCAGGAAGAAATCTATCTTTTTTCAGAAATGTATTAAACCATTTA
>CAJVPQ010002006.1:0-15423 GCA_910591825.1 Funneliformis caledonium
ATTTAATAAAAAATTAAATCCCAACCTTTTATTACAAACAAAATCGCTAATTAATATTAAAAAATAAATAAATAATATAAACAAACGAAAAAATTAAAATTAAAGCGACTTACCGCTATAGTCACTAATCGCTAATTCCACAATTTCCAACCGATCCTGAAATATAGAAATTTAAAAATTAATAATTCTAATTTACACACATTTTGACACTTCCCCCTTTCATTTCGCCCTACCACCTCACCACTCCACTGCCTCCCACTTATCCCACCGCCTCCACTGCCCCCCACTGCTCCAATTCCCCCCACCTCACTACTCACTTAATTAGACACGAACCCTAAAATAAATTAAAAATATATAAACAAACAGCAAAAAAAGAGAAAATAAAACAAATATTTTAAAAAAAAAAATATTAAAAAAAAAAAAATATTTACTTACCGCAGCCGAAGTTGGTAAACTTGCTTTCTTCGGTTCTAGAAAGATGACAGATCCGATCCGAATCCATGCGGAACACTACATATTTTCCATCACTATAATAATAATATCCTTCATCCATCATCATGCATGTCATCATCTTCATAATAATCACCTTCATCATGCCATACACCACCCTCACCATCGTCCCTAAGGAACGATAAAATCATCGTTCTTTAGGTACGATAAAACTATCGTTCCTTAGGTACGATAATACCATTGTCCCTAAGGAACGATAAAACCATCATTCCTACCTAAGGAACGATAAAACTATCGTTCCTTAGGTACGGGGATTCGCTTGAAGAATTAGAGACATGGGTTGAGAAGCTTACCTGAGTATTTTTAGGCAAATTTTTTCCGGGACATAATGTCTCGGAAATTTCAGTCACATAATCCGTTACCGGATGCAACTTTTCCGATGATATTTCATAATCTATGACCTCTTGAATTTGCTACGAAAATCTGGATCAATAGCCCCTTCACATATAGACCGTTATTTGCGAAAAAGTTCGAGAAACAAAAAGGAAAGTCCGATTAGCGAAATTAAAGAGTTCACATCGAATAATAACTAACTACTTACCACACACAAAATCCAAAAACCGAATACTTGAATAATCACGTATGTTTGCGTAATGAAAATCCGGTTAATCGCGTTCCTATAAAAACAGTAAGATTAGTATGAAATTGAAATAAACTCCGTACTTTGGTTAGATTATCCACAAACAATTTCAACTAAAAGGCAGAACAATCAACGAATTAACTATCCTACCACATGCAAAAAAGTGACACGGTGAAAAAAAGTAATGTAAACGCAAAATATGCAAAATGAAAAATCTTTATTGCAACATAATTCTACTGCTAAAAGAAAGAATAAACTACACTATATGATGTTATTATTCATTAATTTATTAGAATAAATTTAGAATAATTTGAATGTAAAGAAAAAAAGCAAAAAGAAAATTATTACGGGGACGTGATACTGATTCTATTAGTATAATGAACGTCAAGGAAATTGGAATAAGAGCTATGGACTGAAAAATGCCAATGCTCTAAACCATTTATCACGTAAGTGGCGCAAAACAATATAGTAACCATTAGGTAGAACAAGAGCATAAATATCATGTCCTTTTGGGAAAATATCATAAACATTGACCGCAGGATTTAATTTTGTCATTCCTGCCTCATATTTCCTAACCCTCCCTCTACGTTTACACCAATAACACCATGTAAAAAGCCTAAAGCACTCAGGTCGTTAATCATTTTTCTTGTGTATTATGATTGAACTGGAAATTGGATGGGATCCAACACCTTTACTACGATATTGACGATGGTTACGTTCGGTGGTTGTGGATTCTTTGGTGGAATTTTTAGAATCGCTTTCTTTCCCGGATGTATAATTTCTCTTCCTGGAACTTGTGTGTGAAGTGTCTCCATGTATCTGTTTTCTCCTTTCGTTAATGTCAAATTGTCCGGTTCCTTAAAAAATTAACAAGTTCGTCAAACATATACATGAGGTAGAATATAAATCAGTAGATTTACCAGTAGATCCCAAGTTAATAAGTTCATCTTTATTATCTTTATTCAAAAACAGTAAGATTTCTTCGTGCTCTTCGTACGGTCGTCTTTCTGCATCCCACTTGGCTACTTCGGTCCAATTAATAGAGGCTCTCGACTCCTCTATCAATTTTTTCAATTCTTCGTCTGACTCTTTAGAAAGGCTCCAATTTTTTTTTATCGTCTGACTCTTTAGACCACTTAGAAGACTCCAAATTTTTTTTATCTTTATTCAAAAACAGTAAGATTTCTTCGTGTTCTTCGTACGGTCGTCCTTCTGCATCCCACTTGGCTACTTCGGCCCAATTAATAGAGGCTCTCGACTCCTCTATCAATCTTCTCAATTCTTCGTCTGACTCTTCAGACCACTTAAAAGGCTCCAATTTTTTTTCTTCTGGTTTGTTAGACATTGTGACGAGGTTCATGATTAATACAGTGTGGATAGTTTTTGTGACTTTTATTACTTTACGTTACACAAATGAACAACTTACTCCAAATGTATGACTAATGGCGATTAGGATTTCAATAAATTTTTCTGATAAATTTTCTGAAAGAATACCCATTATATATATCTTCTATGACGTAAGATCATAATGATTAATTGATTTTTATATACTTTTTTGATACACCATTAGATTTTACAGCAACACAATTATGTAGTGAAAATTTTTCATTAATAAAAAGCGCTATTTTCTGATCCGCGAAAACCACGCGACTGTGGCACAGTAAAGCGAACTGCGTGATTCGAAAAAAATAAACTTATAAGATAATCCAGTACTAAAGTATACGATATTAAGGTCATATTCGGTGTGCGGGTTCATCTCATCCCCCTAGGCGGTTACCGGAGATAATAGGACTCATCATTGGTGAGACCTTCCTTTCGTATCTCCCGTCACGATAATAATAATCTCTATCATATTTACCGTATTCATTATACCTATTATAGGAATCATCATCCGATTTATCTGGTATTTATGATTTAGTTTATTTAATGTCATCAAAACACAGAATCTTAAAGTCTACCTTCAAAAAGTCAAAGCATATTCAGGCGACCTGTTTAATGATAAAGTCGACCAATTAGTCAAGAATTGTTATAACACATCTGTTCTTATGTTTAACCTCTCTTATATAGATCAGTACTATTATAAATATAAAGAGATGACTATTTTGATCCCTATCTGTTTTTTCGTCAAAAACATTATGCAATCGATTGTATATAATAACTTTCAACATCTTCACATCATTAATAAATATTAGCAATTCTATATTAATTAGTTTACATTACCTTTTATATAAATGATAATATAGCCAATGCTCATATTTCCTATAAAGCTTTAGCTATTAGAAAGAAAAAAGTTCAAAGGCTGCTAGAAATGCTCACCATCATGAAAATCTTAAAGTTAGACATTCAGATATCTTTAACTTATCATAACTCTGCATTAAATGTGAATATGCAAAAGAAACTTTCTCACACATTTGGAAATATCTGATGATATAAACTAAAATGCAAATGATTATTAAAATTCTTAACAATTTCTTTTTGAGTTAATTAAGGATAATAGCTCAGCTACTAATCTTTATAGTTTGTTAATATAGTACATATCAACTTAGAACTCTTCATACTTAATGGCTTTAATTAAAGGTATTATTCATCAATTCTTATTTAATTTTGTAAAAGATGGTATGAGTTCAAAAGAACTTATCTTAGTAATTTTATCAATATTTATGCATTATATCTTTAAACAAACACAATCAATTTGGATTTACAGATGCTCTCAACAGATCATTTTTGAAAAATTTAACAATATAGACCTTAAAACAAAAATAGATAATACTTTATCAACAGAATATGTTCTATCATATTTTTCCCTTAATTTTATTATCAATAGTTTTATTGACAAAATGATCTGTTATAGATTCCACTAGACGAATTTTTAGTGTTATAATAATCAAGCCTTTTCTCATTTAGTTCATTATTAGAAAGTGATATTTTTAGCTTAGATTAGAAATAGATTTTGAAAAAGTCCAGAGTTGGTCTTAATTTAGTCTAGATTAAATAGAGAATTTTGTATTTTCTTAAATTTGTATTTTATTTACTTTGTTTATATGTATTTTGAAATTATGCAAAACTACTGTACTTAAAAAAAATTATATTTTTTATTATAAAAAAACTCTTTTCACAAAATGAGATAACCTAAGAAAGAGCAACAAAGAACTAATAAAAACAATTGTTTCACTTACGTTCAGACATTCCTAAGTAATAACCAAATAAAAACAGAATACACTTTGCAAACTGTTAAACCTGAAAGTAGTGTCTCTACCTCTAATAATAACGAAACTTTAGTCATTATGGATATTGACTCTCTTCTGCTTGATAAAAAAAGGGTAAAAAAATTTTAACAGTCTTAGTTGTCAACTCTGACTATACTATTATAAATATTGATAAAGTTAATAATACATCTAAAAATTTCTTAAATAATAAAAAAAACCCTTAAGAAAGTTTTACCAAAAAAAAATGAATTTTTTTCATATATTTTTCCTCTAAATTGAAGAAATTTTTTTAGTGTATATATATTTTATTTTAAAAATAAAACTATTATTAACTTATTTTTTGTAGAATTAATTTAGAATTTGTAACTTAGATTGAAAGTAAGTACTAATAAAATAATTTTATTTTTTTTTATTTTCTAATAAATTATTTATCTTATAAACTGATCTGAAACCTTAAAATTGAATTTTTAGATCGAAACTAACCTAATAATAATTTTCTAATATATATTTTTTATTTAAAAATTTTCATAATACTAATACTTGATATTTAACTTCATCTTTTTTAATTAATGATTTTATAAATATATTTAATATGTATTAAGTATAACAGAAATAATTTAACTTTGTATTTTAAAATTTTGTTAAAATTTAATTCTGAATAAAAAATAACTAAAAATATTATTCATATATTTTTTTCACATTAATATATAATTGACTTATTTAATAAAAAATAAAATAATATAAATACTAATTAAAATAAATGTTATTAATTTTAGCTACATTTTTTTTTTATAATAATATTAAAATTCTGGCATCAGAAAATAATCTTTTTGATAGTGTAGATATAATAATCTAAGATTTTAATTCTAGATTGATTACAAAGGTAAGTTAACATTAGTTTGTTTTTCAAAAATTAAAAAAATACTAACTTTAAACATACCTTTAACTTAATGTTACAAGGATCCAAATTGGTCTACAAAGATTTTTTTAATTTAACCTGAAGTAAAATTAGATTATCTGAAATAATTTGAATTAATCTGAATCTATTCAGAATTCTAGTTATAAGATTATTATTGTTTTATTTAATTAATAAATTTTTAAGATTATATTCAGATCTTATACAAAATCTTGTCATAAAAATTGATTTATACTTAGGTCTTAAGCTAGACAAAAAATTTTATACCTAATATAATACTTAGATACTTTAAAGTGAAGGTATAAATAAATGGGAGTATATTATATAATGCTAGACAATATATTATTATTCTTCTATATTTAAGAATTTGAACTGTTTATTATACTGTAAACACTTTCACTTTCACTTAATTGATTGTATTAATTTGTTAAGTTAATAAGAAAGAGATGAGTTAGAAATATTATTAAGATAAGAATATAATTAAACACAAAAGTTTTCTGATTGAATTAAAAGAAGTTATTCTCACTAAAAATTATTAATTAAATATTTAGATTTTATATCTAATTGTATTTTTTTTTAATTTAAAACTAATCACACAATTATAAATAATAGTTCTATATAATAAATTTTTCTTGCATAATTTATAATATATATGGATGTCATAATTTCTGTATTACAAAAATAAGTGTACTAAAATAGTTGTAAAAATAGTAGTTCTAAATAAACATTTACTGTTACCTTTAACCTTTTTTTGAATCACTAATAAATTAATAACCTCTTTATGCTTATTTTCATTAGCTCCTTTCAGAGAATTTTTTCATTTTTGCACCTGCATCTTTAGATCTCATATTATAATTTCTTGTTTATTTTTTATATAATATTGTATACATAACATATATAAGTTAAAAATTTCAATTAGTGGCAGTCACATTGTTCTTATAATAAAATGTACTCATTGATTATAAAATATATTATACACAAAATATATGAATTATGATCATAATACAAACCCAATATAAGCAAACAATAAAATGCTTTATTAATAGTGATTATAAAAGAAAAATATATCACAACCTAAGGATTTGATGCAGGTATTAATATATTAACTTTTATTAGAAACAAAGGATTAGGATACTAATTTCTAAAAAATATTATTATAAATCATATTGTTTTATAAAATAATATAACTAGCATATAATTATTCTAGCTAATCTAATATATTCTTTTCATTATCAGATTGTAGAGGTAAAAATTTTTGATTATCCAATCCATTAAAGGTCAGCTGGTTAAAAAATGGTGTTAATTTATTTTGCTTTATATTTAAATATTTCTTCTTCATTCATAGTATCAAAAAAATCTTCTATCATAACTACATCAGAACTTACGTTAGAAGTTGTAATAACATGTCTAAGCTTCTGTCTTTTTGGTAATATTTCTTCGTCAGAGAAGCTTGATATTATATCTATTTCTTGTATCACTTGTATGAGTCTAGATGATGATTGATTCGTTAATTCAGTCGTATCCATTTTAGCACTTTTTTGTGTCACTGATGTAGATCTAGATAATGCTTGATCTGCTAATTTTATTAATTCGTTATTTGCCATATTAAAATTGTATTATATCAATATAGCAGAATTAGCTCTAGAAAGAGTAAACCTCATGATAACTTTTCCTTTAATCCAAAAAAAATGCCAGTCATCTATCAGATTGGTTAACACAGCTAACACTAGATGTTTTGATTTTAAATTTGCAAAAATTAGTTCTGCTATGGTTTGAAATGTATGTTTCTTATTGATAGCCTTCTTTAACTCAAAAATGATTCAGATATGTTTCTCTTATACTTGGGAAGTGATGGAATGCCTGTCTACTATAACCAAGTTTGTTGTTTTAAAAAGTCTTATTGGTAAGATATCAGTATTTGTACTAAGAAATTATCATCATCAGATGGATCATAGAGTCTGAGTTTTTGAAATGAGGCAAGTTTGAGTATATTTGCGAAATGAGGCTTGTACCTATCATTTTGTGATTTTTCTATAGCATCTGTCTATCTGAAAGCATCAACCCTCTCATTTTTCAAATCTAAATTAAGGTTTGGAAATTCTATTTCAGATGTTGTTACTTGGTAATCAAGATCAATATAGTCTCGAATCTTCATCCAAATTCTTTTAGTTATGGCTTATATTTGTATTGAAGATTTTTCTCTCTTCATATCTTCAACATTCTTAACAATCTTGTCAAGTCTAGCAATAATTACATTAACTCTCCCAGCTGAGATGTAAATGATTAAAAAGACAAAAAAATGTTAATTATGGTTATTATTCGATTTATTGCAGATTTATTCTTCAACTTGGCGCTCAACTACTTACTAGCAGTAATAGGAACAGCAAGTATAATGACAATGAGGTGAATATGATCGGCAAAAGGTGGTGCTGTAAATATTGTTTCACAATTTTTTGTAGGAATCAACACTTGTCTACCTAAATCATTCACAATGTTGACATTTTGATTGCTGAGAGCGGTTCGTTAGGTATTTTGCGTGTTAGGATTGATATTAATTTTATATAAAGTGAGATCCTTTACATTTACATCAGGAATCCCAATTTTTTGTTCTATAATTTCTCTAATCTCGCCTATGGTATGGTTATTATTATATCTAACCGGAAAAGCAGAAGTTTCAGGTTTACCGAGAACTAGACAGTAAAATGGAGCCTTTTTGGGTAGCATGGTGACATTCAAGATTTTTTTTATAAAAGAAGCTTATGAGATTATGAGAATACCAGTCATGGAAATCTCGATTTAGGTGATAAACAGCATATAATTAAATTTCGCAAATATGTTCTCTAAAAGCTATTTCCTTCTCTAAAGTCAATAACATTCAATGATATCTGATGTTTCAGAGAGTTTTATATGAAGTATTTCTTTAATTAAAGTAATAGATCGATAACCTTTGTAAATTTAAACTGAAATTTCAAAAGTTATTCTAAAAAGAGTATTTAATTTTAAACCATTAAAATTTCTTTTAAAGATCTTTATTAATTCGTGATATGTGTTAACTGCATAAAATTCATAGTTAATTTTGATGCAAATTTTACTATATCAAACGCAGGTCCTTTTTCAGCCAAAGGCTTCAAAAGATGTAGGCTAACTCAGTTTGAAGTCATAAAAAATATACTAAAATTGAGAGTGATTTTGAAATTAGATATTAGATAAAATGCTTACTGCATCAATTAATATCATATTAACCCATTCAATTTGCTCTAAGAAATCAATAGGTTGCCGAATCTGTTCGAGTTGCTTTATCAGAAAAACTACTATCCTCTATCTGCATTTCAGTATCCATACTATAAAGATTGGAACTGGTTCTATTTCCGAAAACTGGTTTTAAATATTTTCAAAAAATTCGACCTGGTTTAAACTGGTTGCAATCAATAACTGGGTCAATTCGAGTGCTCGGCCCAAATTGAAACCAGTTCCAAGAACCGGTTTAAATCAATTCAATTTTAAATTTTTTACGATGTTAGAATTATATTCGACTTATTTATAAAGTTTTTTATTAATGTAAAATATCATTTTCTATTACATTTTAATTATTCTAATGGAAGAAATATATCAAAATGAACACTATTTCTTTTCAAGAATAGCATCTTATTCACTAAATCTGGAGAAAGTCAAGTTCGTTTAGCAGTAATGTGATTACCTGTTTCTGAGAATAATTGTTTGCTAGAAACTGATGTTGCAGGAATTAATAGATACTTTTGTGCAATTTTGCCAAAATCAGAAAATTATTCTTGCTAACTGCCCACCATTTTAATGGATCATCATTTAGTCCAATTTTTCTTTGTTACAAATACAAATTTATCTCATTATCCTCCTCCTCTTCTAATGGCATATCACCTTCTAATGCTTTAAAAATATCACTATCGTCTAATAATGATGGATTGCTAAATAAATTTTCATTATTTTTAGGCGAAAGATCCTGTTTTATATTATTATAACTCTCAAACTAATATTTTAGCTTCAAGTTTACCATCTCCTTTACACCATTCAAAAGTTTTAAAACGTGGATCTAAAAGTGTTGCTACAAGTATAATATCAGATAAAATTGTTCAAAGTTCATCTAAAGATAAAAAATGGCTACACAAACTTTTTGAAGCAAATTACTAGTATCTACTGGAGATAAATATTCTATAGTATTTATATCATCTAAACTAACTTCATTTGAATTAAATGTTGAACTTCGATTTTTTCTTTTACTAATTTGCCTATAAACTTGTCCACTTTTATTTTTCTTATTTACCATTCGTTGATAAAAGTGACGATATACATATTGCCAATGCTGTCTTGATCCACCTAATGGAATATATTCATCATCACTAACTATATTATTATCTTCTTCTTCATTACTAATGGAATCATAAATTAATTCAAGGTAAGTATCAAAAGATTCTCCAATTTCTTCATGTGATGCAAAGGAATTTTTAAGTAAATACATATATGGATTAATAAGGCTAAGTGTTAGATAAATTGCATCACAAATTCAACGTGTCATACATTTAAATGGCTCTAATATATTAATCATTTCTTGAAGAAATCTATTAAATTTCATTAAATAAATAATATTTTAATAACAAAATTATATTATTTTATAAATAATTACTATTGATATATTTTTAAATTATATATTTTTCTAATTTATAAAAATATTTTATAAATAAAAATCAACTTACTCTTTTTCATTTAAATTTAAGCATAATCATTCTAATTTTTCACCTTCTCTTTGTGATATTGAATCAGATTTTGAAAGTAATTCAGCAAATATAAATTTCATAGAATTATATAATTCTAAAACTCGTTTCCATGCAAAATATGTAGAATTCTACCTAGTTTTTACATCAGTTAAGATATCAAGTGAATTTGTATGTTCATTATTGAATAAAATATTTGATTGAGAATTTTGTTGTGTTTCTCGAAGTCATTAAGCTTGTTTAGGTAATCAAAAAAAGATTGTAAACTTTTTACTCTTCAGTGAAATGCTTTACATTGTTTTAAACCCTCTAATACTGAAATTTGCAAAGTATGTGTAATACAAGGTTGGCGTTGAATTGAATTAATATAATTTTTACCTAATAAATGAATTGCCTTTATCATGTTTGCTCTATTATCAATTGCTATGGTAAAAGCTGTTGAAGTTAAATGCCATTCATTTAAAATTTGAAATAATTCATAACTTATAACTTCATCAGTATGAAGATAAGAAAGATGATTACATATTAATAAAGCTTCTTGAAATTTAAAATCAGAAGTTAACCAAACTGCAATTATACTAAGATAACCATGTCGAGATTTTGCAGTTTAAAGATTAGTTGTTAAATGTACTGTTATTATAGTACTTTTTAATAGAGAACGAAGTTGATCTATGCTTCATGTATATAATGAATGAAGTATTCCTTTTATAGTTTTATCACAAGGAATCTTAAATTCTAGTTCATATATTAATAGAAGATTGTGAAAAGCATTAATTTGAAGAATATATAGAGACTGAACATATTGGATAATAAACTTTGTAACTTTTCTTGTAATTATTTCTTGTCGTTTAGGTGAACAAGAATTTGAATCACTTATAAAGTTTGTGATTTGAAGCTGATCTCTGCGAGGCTATTTAATAATAATAAATAAAAATTAATTATTCTATTCTTCCTTAAAAAATTATTTTTTATATTATTTAAGCATATCGATTGTCAAAAATTACCTCTTCGTCATCCAAAAATTCCAAATAATTTTCTTTAGTAATATTATGTTTATCATGCAAATGTGTTATAAGATTAGTAGTATTTCCACCTTTTTGGTTATAGTTATATGCAGCTTTATTTGTATCTGCAAAATTCGTTTCACAAATTTTGCAATAAGCAATATTAGGATTTTTTTTTCGATTCAAAAGAAATATGCTGTATGACTGTGATTAGTTCTAATTAAGGATGGATGAGATTCTACTCTTCGTTTTTTTGTACTACTTTTTGTGCTAATGGTATCAGTAATTGTAAGTTCTATAACAGTTTTTGTATCAGAAAGTATAACTGAAAAAGTTGAAGGATTCACCATAATGAGAAACAAAACATGCAAAAAGAAAAAGTGTGCAAAAAAGGATGATTGTATGAGAAAGCCCGTGCGAGAAACTAAATATGGATTTTTTATTAAAACCTTAAACTTTTTTTAGCAAATCGAAAACTGGATTTTCTAACTGGTTGCATTCAGTTTTTATCACAACCAGTTTTACATCATTCTAAAATTTGGAATCAGATTTATTTAAAACTAGTTGGACCTGAATTTAAAACCGAATTGTTACAACCAGTTCTAACCTCTATTTAAAAGTTACTTGAAAGTAACAAAAAAGTGTCTGAAACTGATGAGAAACTGAAACACATGATTAACGCAGTAAGGCGCAGTAAATTTCATTAATTTTGACCAGCACTATTCCATATTTTTTTTTAAAACTTTGAGATGCAATAACTTGGTATCAAAGCACCCAATCTATATGATCTTAGCATAATTAAAAAGCTCTTAACGTTCTCATTCAAACAAGCTTAAAATCGTATAAATCTAATCGCAAATTTTAGCTGGAGCTCTCAGCCAAAAATACATATTTTTTTCTGATCATAACATAATTTTTAGCAATAAATGTCAGCCTAGTATTACACGAAAGAATACATAGATGATGATGATCTAAAGGATGATATCGATTCCTAAAAAATCATATATGTCTTCTATGTCATTTATATCATCTATAGCATATATTTCTTTTATACAATATATTTCTTTTATTTATTTTATCTTATTTATTTCATATATTTATTATATATTATTTATTATATTTATTTCTTTTATATCTTCGATAACTTTATATTTTTCATTTTATATAAATAGAAGACAATTTCCTTTAGCTTAGCAGTGTGTCTGACATATAGTTTTATATAATAGTTTAGTTTAATTCCTCTAATATAATTGTATAGTACAGAGTACCAACTGAGGTAGTATACCATTGTTATAGTTATTAAATAAACTGTTAATTTATTGACACTATTCTAAATCTAAATATCAAATTAAACCTTCTGCTTATCGCCCATAAAAATTGCTTTACTTATTACTTATAAGCATCTTAAAAAACTAATTGTAATACTAGTATCTTGACCACAAAAAGATCACAGAGCAATGAAAACAAGCGAATAGCTAAAAGGAAATAAAAAGAGGATAGAGCAATATAATCAAGCAAATATCTACAAAGCAATAAAAAAAGCTATAGAGCAATAAAATCAAGTGAATAGCAATAAAACAATAGTAAGGTCACAAAACACTAAAAATAGTAACTAGTTAACATTATACTTATAGCTAGATAACATTATATTTATAATTAAATAACATTATAGCAGAATTGAATAATACTCTTATAAACGTATTATCTAATAATATACTGGTGAAATAGACAAGAATAATGAGTTTTTATTTGAAAATGAAAGAATTTCAGAAATATTTAATGATGTTTTAGTTTAGACTAATAATAACAATGCTAGTAATATTAGTAATATAGATTCTAAAGACTCAGAAATGAAAATTTTAAATAATAATAAAACAGTAGACAAAGATGTGATTATAGATCATTTAAAACAAACAAAATTTACATCATATGTTATTATTAATTTTATTGATGACAAGTTTTAGTAGTATGAAAAATTAAGAAAAATTAAGATAATTGCGTAATTTATTTAGCATATGGTAAGTTGATAGAAATGCAGTTAAAGAAGTTAATGGCATTTTATTAAAACTAGGAGTTTGTGATTCACATTTTCAATTCGACAACAAATATTTGCATAAATCACAAAATAAAAAATTTAAGGATTTTGAAGAGGGAGTTATACAATAGTGTTAATGTATTTCCTATAACAAATATGTTACTTTTTTTTCTTGAGATGTGGGATGTACTATACACTTTTAGCATTTAAATAAGCAAAACATTCAAATACTCTATATTGAATAACACGCATGTGAAGCATTAAGAATATGTTTACTTTTATGTAATCGGGCATTTGATAATATCAAAAAACCTCAAAGTATTTATTGTTTATATTATGAAGTATTAGGTGGTCACATTTATCATCATCCTGATAGGAGAAGAAATGCAAAAACATATATTATTAAAAAACAACATACAAATAATATAACAAAAAGTGTTGAACATTTAGGCAATTGGTTGATAAATATTGCACAAACTGGTAGTGATAAGGTTAAAAAAATTTTGCTTATAGAAACTTCCAAAGTATTACTTTCTTTAACATTTATTCTATTTAATAAAAAATATATCAATATTGATACTACTTTTACATTAACCAATCAAGAAAAAATTATTTTAATGAACCCTCTAGTTTATTTATAATAAAGTTCTTTTTTAAAGAGAAAAAAACTAAAATGAATTTTAAAATGAATTTTGAAATTGATTTTGAAAAATTTGAACGTGCATTTGGTCAAAGACTATAAAATTCATGATTAAATGTCAAATTAAAAAAATCTTCTTTAGAATCTCCGCAAACTATTCAAGAATATTATGATGCTTTTTTAAAATTCTTAAATAGCTTTTTTTGAAATGATTGATAAGTTGTATCAAAAAAAATTATAGTATACAACTGGTAGCAAAAAAAACATAAAAAATTACAATTTCTGAACATACAATAAAATTGTAACATTTATTACATCAATTCTATTAGGAGTTGCCTTTCCTCACTTAAAAATTTGGTTACCTCAAGTTTTATCTAGTTTTAGTTGTATACCATAATTATTAGGCTATTTTCAATAATTATTAACAGTTTGTTGTATAATGTTACATAGTGATCATCATGAATGAAGGCTTGCAAAAGTATGAATAGAAAATTCAGATCTAATAAAACATCTAATTAAAGGTAAAAATATTTGGAATTTAGTCATAATCGATAATATCGATTTTAAAGAAAAAAGTTTTAAGTTTAGAAATATTTATGATATCATTTGCAAAAATTCACATACTACTTTAAGAATGGCTTTTTAGGCACAATTGCCAATTGAAATAGGTATTGATCCTAAACTAGTTATTGAATTAATAGCTGAAACTTCATTATTTAAAATAAATCAGGATATTAATGAAATATTAATAATATTTCAGCAAACTATTTTTAAATTATTAGATTTTAAAGAGATTAATGGTAAATTAATCTATAATAAAAACTTTAATGCAGAAAGTATTAAACACATTATTCTTACTAAATTAGACTATGGATGTCTTAGCCCATTTCCTAATATTATAATTTTAGAACTAGGTAGCAACCCAAATTCAGATGAAGAGATTTTGCGAGTTGCTAAAATGTATAAGAAAAATTTTATATTAGAAAGTTATTCCTTTTTGGATATTATAGCAGATGAAGCAATTTTTCATCAATTGATTAAATGTCAGAATGAATAGCCAAATATAAGACATATTCTTGGATAATGGCATATGTCAAAGGATTTTTGTTTAGTTTTATTAGTTTTATTCTCTAGTTATAAATTAATAAGTTTGATCATATTTAGGTATCCATTTTTTAGATAAATTTGAAATGGCTATTGATTATTGTTTAACAGTACGAGTATTAAATATATTATAAGTGGCAATAGGAATAGCAATTAATATTTATATTACTAAAAAAGAAATATTATTTTCTAAAATAATGGATATTGAAAATTATATTTGTCTTAAGGTATAAAATAGATTTTATTAAAATTTATATAGAAAAAAAAAATAACCAAAATTAAAAAACATTTTTTATATACTTGTAAATTTATTTTTATTTAAATTAATAAAATCAAATTTTAAAATTATTTAATAACATTAGGTATGGTATCTATATTACTAATGGGCTGAAATTTGAAAAGTATATAGAATGGAAATGCATTGTCAGCGTTGAAAATTTGCCCTAGAAAAATGATTTACAAAGTCATTAGATATAATTTTATGTAGATCATATTAAGGAAGATCTTGATCGACGTATTGCATTAATTTGAAGGATTTGCAAAATTCACCTGATTCGCCTGTTTTTTCTATATTTTCTATACAGCCTGTTTATTCTGTTTATTCTATTTCGCCTGTAATTTCTTTAACGTCTGTAACTTATTTTATTTCTTTTTATTATTTTTATTAGTTATATTATTTTTAT
>CAJVPQ010002007.1:0-15418 GCA_910591825.1 Funneliformis caledonium
CAAGGTATATATTTCAGGAGAAAATAAATGCTTCAGCTATATTATTAACAATGCGAATCTATTTCTAGAACAAGCTCACAATGAAGGAAATAGGAGGTTAAGCAGGGTGAGTTCGTCATCATCAGATGCGGGAGTGTTTACGATCTTTAAACCTGAAGTAACAGCAAAATGATCAATGGAGAGACTTGAGCGACCACCAAACGAATCACTGAATAAACCACCCAAGAAAACATCTAAAACCATTACAAGTTCTCAAGATTCTCTTGTAACATTAAGACCAGTGATACTATCCGTTGAAACACCTATTAACTCCAGACCCGTAATTCCAAGTACCTCTTCTTTTTCGCAAAATGCGAATGTGATCAATGTTACCATTAATTATGGTAAAGGGTCAGACGAGCAACAGGAATAAGATTTTTTCGTTAGTATAAAATAGCTAATAGTTTAGTAAATTTTATATTTTCATAGCATAAATCATGTAGAATATGAAAGCAAATAAATATATCACTTGTAAAAATACAAAACACGTTTAAAAAACTCAAAGTAAAATCTTTATTATATTTTTTGTAAAGTAATACGTGAGAAAAGGGGTCGGTTAGCTAAGTAAAAAAATGAAACTAATAACAGAGTAGCAGGTTGTTTCAAGGGAGGAATAAAGCATGCCTGCCGAGCTCCAATCCATATAATAGCAGTTTCTTTCCCACTACTTCGCATTATTATTAAAACTAGCTACCCATGCGTTTATCTGATTAATTGTGCTAACTTTACTACCACTAACACCATTATAAAAATTATTCACTGTTGAAATCTTAATATTTTCTCCAAGACTATGAATATTAACTACTATCGAGAAGCACATCTCATCAAAAGTATAATTCCTCGCCTTCATAAGTCGATCAAAGTGTTATTTAGAGCGAATTTTAATGTCTGAAGTAATATCTAAAATTCCAGATAAATTGGAACTTCCAGAAGAAGAAGAGCTTGAAGATGAATTGGTTTCAGATTCATTGGTCGAATTAGCTTCAGATTCATTGGACACACTTTGTTGATCAAAATTTGATCTTTGAACTACTGCGTAAGATTGATTTATTTCGTTTTGGAGATTTTTAATAACAACATTAATTCTATCAAATTCATTACGGCAGGCTTCTTTGATAATATTAACTTTCATAGTTATGATATTCAAAATTTTCTGCGCCTCCTTAGTGAAGTCATCATCACGTGTCTTGTTTTTTTCGACTTCTGCGGTAAGTTTACTATTAAGTTCAGTATTAATTTTGCTGAATCCTGCATTAACTTCTTCATTAAGTTTATTATTAAGATCATTATTGATTCTGCCGAGCTTCGCAGTAAAACTAGAATTAATATCAGAAATACATGTGTCAAATTTATCATTAAGTTCGGTAAAGATCTGGTCATGAAGTGATCTCTTTCTGATTTCCAGTATATTATTTAGTATACCAAGATCGATAAGAATTTTGATGACATGTGCGGAAAGTTCATGGGAGATCTTTTGTTTAGATTTCCATACATGGTGACGATTTCTACAAATATCGCTAGACTAATGAATAAAAAATGATGGATAATTCTAAAAATGACATGGTTTCTGAAGAGTTGAATGATATTAAACTGGATATGCTTAGATAAAGGGATGCGCAGTATATTTTATTGAAAAATGTGTTTATTGATGAATTGAATAGGAATTTTTTTAGATAATAATGAGGCAGATAAAAGGATTCACTAACAGGACATCACCTTTTTATATAATTTGCAGGATCGATCTTGGAGTATGCTTGGGAAAAAATTATATTAATATGATCGCATCATGAAAATATGATCAACGGCTTTAACGCTATTTATATGTAAAGATCATCAAGGGGCTATACATATTTTTGAGAATGTGCGAGAAAATTTGAGAATAAATTATTTTGCGCAGTTGCTTGTTCCCGTGATACATGTAATGATTACTATAATATTATTGCACATTATTTATGTTGACACTATAACTTCTCTTCCCGGAATAAATATGGTAATCCTATCTATTAATTTGCTGATCCCGATTCTAAAATTAAGCTGTATTAACATGCAGGCCTCTAATCAATCAATAAAGTCAAAAAATATTAACACTCTCCCCTTTTTCTCACTATAGTTCAAAACCAAAGGAGGGGGAATTATCATAAAAGGCCGATTTGCTGTAATGAATTTTGAACGTGAATAGCTCATCAACCAATGATCCAATTTTGATAAGGATTGAACGTCTGGATTTTGCAGGTTCTGGACATTTACCAAATCAAATTTCGTAAAATTCTGATCACTGTATGCATAGTTATTCAGAAAATCGTAAGGTCAATTATTTTAGACATATCACGAATGAATCTTGGAGAGACCACATTACCAAAGTGACATGAGAAGTGATAATGATCCGGCAACCTACAAAATACTAGTTTTTGATTCTGGAAACCTAAAGGAGGTAAGAAATTTATAGGTTATTATGCAAGAATTCATAGCTACTCAGTGATCCCCAAAATGTATTATTAACACTATATAAGAATTGTAACTTCAATCATTTACGAAACCTGATCCAGAAGTCATAGAAACGCCAACCCAGTTCGACCAAATGCAGAATATCGAGAGCTTCAAAACAAGCTAAGGTATGAAGTATTTGGATCACAGGAATCAGAAATAGCCTTGACAGTTGGAAAACGTCAAGTATTTTTTTTCTCATAAATACTTTTTCTCATAAATTTAGCTCAAAAAATAAAAAGCTATCTATCACTAAAAAATGTAAAATCTGTTCTAGTAGTTCTGGTAAATAAAAGATGCTTAATTGCGTCATGCAAAACGTTTCTGGCTAAATATTCTGTTTATATGTTGTATCTTTAAATGAAAATACCTTCAAGAAAATCATGCGATCATTGCTTTAGGATAAGTCTTTCCAGTATCTCATCTAACGCAAGTGCTTGTAAACCATCCATAAGAACTTTAAATGTATTCTCAGGTAATAATCCTTTAATAATGCGTATTTAAAGAAATTTTCATTATAGTCTAAACTCTTGTTACACTCTTTCAGCTTCAAATAAAATTCCTTGACTGTATTTTCGCCTTGAACCAATGACATAGTACAAAAATCGAAAAGAGTCTTTCTTTAGACCATTCAAGATCTACCTCCTTTACCCATATATCATTTATACTGTGAAAATTTTTTTCTAAGTTTAGGAATTTCAGCATCAGACACTGAGAGCTTGATTCTAAGATTGGAGATTTCAGTATTCTCCTTCCTGAGCTCTGCATTCTCAGCCTCAAGTTTAGTGATACACTGTTTCAATAATTCAAGCTCGGATAACATGATCTATAATATATAAAACTAATACACTGTATATAAGCATTTAAAATAAAAAAATGTGTTTTTTGGGCGACAGGCTTCGCTGAAATTACCAAGAAAATTTTTTATTAATACACGCAAATAAATACAAGATTTGGGAGAACATAATGTATGCTTTATTTAAGAAATAAAAAAAACATTGCTAAAATCTGGCCTACAATACATAAAAATTGCCGTTAAGGCACTTTGCACGACTATATCGCTTTACATAATATAGATAAAAATTTCTAACTGATTAGGAGATTACTTGATTTCGAACCAGACCCTTTCATATAGTGAACTCCTAATGCTCCTGTTCGATTATCTTGATTATAAAATAAGACTATTAGGATGACGAGGACCTCATCAATAAAATACAGCTATAAGAAACATTTAATTACTCACACAGTTCCTTAATGTAGTCTTCAAGTTCTAATGCTTGTTTTAACGTTATTCCATATTCCTTAAAATTCCATCCTGTTAGCTTGAGAAATAAATCACCGGTGATATTTTCATCACGAAGCTTTGTAAAAAAGTTATCGTCAAGTTCTAAGCCTTCTAATTTTAAATCACTCCTCAAAAAGCTGATAAGTCTTTCAGTTTCCCATAGTTTTATCGTTTTGACCCAAGAAAACATCTTGTTTTCCTAAATACAATGTCCCATAGTGAGAAATTTCTTTCAGCTTAGCGCTCGTTCCCATACATACATAACTTCTGACATATACGCACCTTAAAAATTTTACGAAAAGTTAGCTGAATTTCCATATACTTCTACATGCTTTATATCTTGCTAGGAAAGGTTAAGGAGGTATGAGGCGTAATTAGTATTATCGTCTGATGCTAAAAGTCCCTTGAAAGCACATGCAAATAAAATTCTCATACCTTTTCACATGTAGATCTACTGGAGAGACGCAAAGGTAATTAGTTCTTGTAGATCTCAAAATTACAAAGTCCTCAGCCCTTCATAGCATATGCTTTTACCGTTAGTATTTACTTTTACGGTAGGTCCTATGTTGAAACTAGACCTCCTTTCACATTTTCTCACATTTGTTTGGGAAAAAAATAGAGGGACTTGGTCAACATATATATTTTCCTTTCGTTATATGCAAAAATTAATATGTTGCACAAGACCTGGCTAATGATCCACCTATTTTTTGTCACACAATCTGTGGCCTAGCAAAAAATCTTCCGAGCTGGTGATCACCGCTCCGGTTGATGATCAGTATTTCAGACACAAAATTGAATATTTGCTAACCGCAATCATGACAAGCAATACTAATATTAGTTCTGATAAAAATGAAGCTCAATTATATGAAGTGCTTTTGTATAAGAAGAAAGATATAATAGCTACTTAGAAAAAACTCGTTATAGATCCAGTCTGGGGAAAGGGACCTATTGAGAGTAGAAACCAAACAGCATTGAATCAAAGCAAAAAGGAAAAACACTTGAAGATTTGTTTGGGCTGTTATTTGATTTGGTGGGGGAATTAATAGAAATATGGGGAGATTTCGATGTGGATTGCCACACTGTTCTTACTATATTATATAATAATATGCATGATCTTGAGGGAGAAACATATGGAAAAAGGTTACTTAGGACATTATATCATTTGCTTTTATATTTGGAAGAGGATATAAGTATGATTCAAGACTATCTTGGTATTGTCAATCATTATGATCAGGAAATAAATGGATTAGAAGAAGCCAATAAAAATGCAAGAGCATATCTTCAGCAAAGCACTTACAGGTAAACTTCTGATGGTTTCTTACCTGAGTATTAACACATCTAGACTATTTTCTGCCGAAGACACAGTCTAAAGGGGAGTGAAAATGTTTTATTTTTCTGAGCGATGATCCACTTATTTTTTGTTGCACAATCTGGCCAAAGGTGATGTGCATGGCTCAGCAAATTCTTCTGAGCTAATGATCGTTGCTTCAGTTGATGATCAGTATTCCGGACTCGAAATTTTCCACATTAAATATATTACTTTATTATAGCAATTATGGCAAATAATCCTGAAACACTTGCTCTATTATATGGACTGTTTTTATATAAGAAGAAGGATATAATAGCTATTCAGGAAAAACTCGGTATTGGTGGGAATGCAAATCAGTTGGCAGTGCCTCCAGATTCTGAGCTCATGGGGAAAACACTTGCTGATTCATATGAGCTGTTGTTAGAATTGGTAGGGAATTTAATAGCGATACAGGAGAATCTCAACATTGATGATAATCTTATTCTAGAGGTGGAATATCAAAGCGATGAAGCTTCTACAGATATTTCATTGGAGGAGATATTTAATTTGCTTATGTATTTGGAAGAGGATATAATAGCAATTCAGGAAAAACTCAATATTGTTGGCTACACTAACCAAGAAATGGCAGAAGAGGCTGATAAAAATGCAAGAGTATATTTCCAAAAGTTTGAGGAATATCACGGTCCTTTAGAAGATATCCCAAGTGTGTTAATACAGAGATTTATCGATAAGGGAGTGAAAATGTTTTATTTTACTAGAGAGGGACTACCGTTATTCCTGAAGGTCACTCCTCAACAATTGCACGAAATTTTTGTAAAAAATTTGGCTGGTACAGACCAATGCCCATGTCTAGAACAGGTTAGCTAATCTATATTTTTTGTCGCACAGGGTATAATCCAACAAAAAATCTTCCATGCTGATCACTGATCCAAGTTAGTTAGATTGGTAGAGTACCATTCTGATTGATTGGCTAGTATTCTATCACCAGCTTTCAACATTAAGGTGGAAATATTATCTCGAGTCAGTGAATGTCTGTTTATAGCTATAATGTGATGATCGTCATCAGAGTCAACCGTCATGAAACTAAGATGCTGGTATAACTGAGATAGAACTGAATTCAAATTATTACCAACACTATGCCGAATGTTATATATCCGTCCTATCTCTTGATCTAATTCAACTCACATATTCATAGAATTCATGAAATCCTCAACATAGATATTTGGATTAAGTAAAACGAGCTGATCTATAGCTTCTTTAGTAATATTAGCATACCCCTCCAGATTAAGATATTTTAAATAAAGACACGAACGAGAAATTTCTTTGATAGTTACATCAGTAATTCCACAAAAACTAAGGTTGAGATGTTGGAGATTTGGACAGGAATGAATGGCATTGCAAATTGAAGTCTCGGCGACGTAAACACACCTACCAAAATTAAGATATTCTACACTAAGATGTTTCTCTACATTAAGGTGTTTCTCTATAGTAAGAAGTTTTTCTACTAATATATCACATCTATTTTTTCTTCGACAGCTACCCGGAATACTGAATCTTCATAAATTTGGGCATAAGTTTAAGATATGACTTATAAATCTTTTAGAAATCAAATGCGCACAAGTAAAATAAAATTCTTGTAAAGCTTGAAATTTTGATTAAAGATCTATCAGTAATGCCTTAGCAGAAAGAAATATTTAGATATTTTATTTTACAACATGATCCCACCATTTCACATAAAGCTTTATCACCCATAATACCACTACTACATAAATTAAGATATCTCAGATTGGGGTATGCTTTAAGCTGATTTAATGCTCTATTACTAAAACCCACACAATTTTTGAAATTCAAATGAATTATGTTTGGGCATGTTCTTACGATACCTTCAATTTTCTTACTTGAAAGTGGATTATAGTATGGAATTTCAAGATGGGTTAGTTTCGAGCTATAAATTGACTTTTGCTTTCCACATACTAATTCTATGAATTTCTTTGCTTTGGGATCGTTCCCCTTTAGCTCAATGTATCTCCATAGAATAGGGCACCGCATCTGTATCACAATCAGGAAACATATAGAGCGGGGTAGATGGATTTATCTATCAATAAGAAATGTAAAATATATTCTAGTACTTCTGGTAAATAAAAGATGGTTAAATGCGTCATGCGAAGTGCTTCTGGCTAAATAGTCTGTATTATATGTTGTATCTTTAATCAAAAAAAATCATTTGAGCTGATGATCACTGCTCTGAACTAAGCCTATATCTGTAATCGAAAAAAATCCACTCTTATTCGCTCTTTATCAAAGCATACCATTCTCCTGAAGTATGCTTATGTTTTTTTTCCATTTCTCATCAGTATCAAGCCACGAGGTTATGACTTCCTTATCCTCAAGCCTGCGATGAATTATTTCTTCCCCTATTAATCTTTCACGTACTGTCATATCCATATCTTCTTTAGGATCATTCTCCATCTCTATAGCCCAACCACACATTTGTGAATCCATTTCCATCCTATTCTGGAATGTGAATGAATCGTGTTTATCTTTTTCTGTGATGGTTACGAACTTTTCGGGATCTTTACCGAGCTCAACTGCCCTTTTTCTGAGATGCTCTTCTCGCAAGATTCACATGATTTTGGACGAACAATGTTCGCTAAAATTTGCCAAGAAAAGGAAAAGGCTATCTCCTTTTTTTCTCATATTCGCCATTCGGCCGAAAAAAAGGCTATCCCTCCTTTGCACCTTTGGCACTGCAGGAGCTTGTCTATCCTGTTTATTTATCTGATAGCCTATCAAGATAGCTTTTCTTTTTGGAATGAACATGAGAAAAAATGGATGCAAAGAAGGGATCGACAGATCAAAAGAGAAGAGAAAAATTTTCTGATTATTTCTATACATCAACTTCAAAAAAAATTTCACTAAACAGTTAGCTTATCTTTCACAGTACCAAAGAGGATGGAATTTATTTCTGAATTTCAGCTAACATTGTATCAATTTCAGCTAACATGGAATCCATTTCTGCTATCTGTCCCTTGAAAGGGTTATAATCATCATTTTTAGGCTGAGGTATCAGGTTTGGTGTATTTTCAGAATCAGATATGAGCTCCTTCAATTCGGGATCACCTAAAGCATAATTTTTCCCTGCATCAAAACGGTTAATTTTATGTCTTAATGCGATTTCTGAAAGATTGTCGAGATGTTGAGGGGTTGGATTTGGACTAGCATGAACCATCGAGGCGTGTTTAGCTCCTATTTTTCTTAGAAGCTCAGGGGTAATCTCATCTTCGTCCTGATTAGTTTTTAAACTCTTTATGAATTTGGCAAATGGCACATTATTATGCTTTCCAGTTTCAGTATAAACTGGATCACGCAACTTCTCAGCCTTAATAGCATCTTGAATCCAGATAAGTAATTCCCTAGCATGTTCTGGATCTTTTTCCATAGAGAGTAAGCGCATAGGCATCAGTTTATCTCTCTGTTTGTGACATCCAGTGCAATACCAAGAATAACCAGCTTTATATCACGCTGGCAGATCTTTGGAATCTGGTTTATAATTAATAATCTGAAGAGATGATACTTCAGCAGGCCTCATGCTCAGCATCACTATCACATCTGCGAGATCCTGCATAGAGAGAATTTTAGAAGTATCGATATTCTGGAGTCTCCTAAGCACTTTCTCAAAGGTGAAATATTCTGGAGTTTTACCTGGATTAGTCAAGCGCTTCTCAGTTCGCTCTTGCTGGATTTTGTTAGAAGCCGTAGTGGTCTTCGAATCTTTGGCATAGCGATCAATAAGTTCAGGATCGGCCCTGTACACTGCTAAATACTTATGAAATCGTGATTGATTTGAGCTAGAAGCAACCATTTCCTTATCATCAATTACTCCACCCTTATTTCCTTTTGGTCCCAAAGATAAAGTATTAATGAAAATATCCCACTTATTTTTGCTTTTAGCGACTTCTTGGGCCCTTTTCCTGACAGAATATATCTTATTTCTCTAATCTGGCATGAGAGCCCTATCTGCTCTTTGCTAAATGCACTTCTTTTTTCAATGCCTTTCGCAAGGGCTTCTTTAACGCATTTACGGGCCTTCTATTCTGGAAGTAAAGTATTAAGTTTAGAAGCATGTTCGCTCAATTGTTCTGTAGTTGACTTAGCAAATAAGTTATATCTTTTTAAGAACTGTTCTAGAATCAAAATGAATTTATTAGTTTTTGCTTTCCGGGCCTTTTGGATGGGTTTTGCAGTAGACATGTTGATATAAGTAAACTTCAGTTGTTTCTTCTACTTATATTATGTGAGAAAAAATTCAATTCGAAAAAAAATAAATAATTCTCCCTCTGAATAATTTAAATACAATTTTTATTACGAAATTAAAAGTGAAAAGGTTTTTATATCCTAAATACTTACATGGATCATGTTACTTACCCGCATATTAAGAGAAATGGTTCCATTTGTGGGAGAGTCTGTACTCGTACTACTGGTTGTTCAAGGCACTGGAAATTATATGAAAAAAATATGAAAAAAAGACCATGCCTGGTTTGTGGATTTCCTACTGATGCTGATTTAGGGTATTGCGCCAAATATTATTTCAAATATTCTGCAAAGTACCATGCACATAATTATCGAATGAGACAGAAGTATATAGCTGAAACTGGGACTCTTCAGCTTGCAAATACTTCTGAATTATCGGATGAGACCCCTTAACCTACAGAGACCTTTGAATTATCAGATGTGACCCTTCAACCCGCAAAGACCTATGAATTATTAGATGGAGAAGAATCGGATGGGTTAGATTTATTTGGTTGAGGCTTTTCAATCTAGAAAGACCTCTGAATTGTCTACTGAGGAGTAAGCAAAAAAAAATATTATTTTATTTATATCATTAAGTCGAATAGCGCTATTTTTTAATATATAAAGGCAAATTTCTGGAATGAGGCTTCTGCGTAATCTATTAAATAAAATATTGGCAGAAGCCCCCATCTTAAAGTATATATGACCAGATTCTGTAAACTCTAGTAATGTATTTATACTGCTTTACAACAGTTTTACCTATACGATATCAAATAAATCTTGAATATCTTTCGCAATTGGTATAATATTCACATTAAAACTGGGGATATCTTTGGTTTGTTTATTCTCCAAAAGATTGTCCATTAATATTTCATCGGGTGAGAGTTTACTATACCCATACCGAGTATCTTTCCCATTTTTCCAATAAATTTCTTTTCCTGTTTGTTATAAAGGTAACTTAGGGGTGTTATTATTATCGAATGATCCAACTAGATGGTAATGTTTACTATGTTTGTCTATAGCCTTAATTTTCAATCCATATGTTGTATATAGTGCTAAATTCAGTAAACTGAGTTTTGCTCAATCTGTTTTTAATCCTGATTTTTTAGCTCTGCGTAATGCATCTGTATTATCGAATACTCAAGCCATTCTAGGAGCTAAATCCTGGAGATATGATATCGACTCAGGAGTATTCAAGCACTTTTTAACATCATTAGCTTTATATCGTAATCTATCATCGATGTCTCTAGCGGGTGTACAATTTCTTAACAACTTCAGACAAATTCAATGTCTTTCCGCACGAGTGGCGTTTGTAAGTCTGTCTTCTCTGTAATCTTTGCGGGCGATAACTTCAACGGCTGTTTCATTGTTAGTTCCAGCATCCCATAGTTGTCTATAAGCTCTGAACCATTTCATATGATTATAATTCTCATACTCTAAAACGAAATCTTCAGTTAGTAATTCGGGTGGAATCTGATAGCAATCCACAATATGGTGCCAGTCTAAAGAGCGCATTTCTTCCAAAGTCTTTCTTGACTTATTTTCCAATAATTCAGCAGTCTCATGATCGAGGATATTAGCATTAGTTATTTCTGATATCTCCTCTGCTTTAACAGTAGCAGAATTCACCTTCACAACTTGAGATAACGATGTAACATTTTCACCAGGTTTAGGAATAGATTCTATGGTGGAAATTATCATACCTGCCTCTCTGAGAAAATCGATCATTCTCCAACCAAATAGTCGCTGGGAACGGAATTTCTCCAACATATATGCTACCCATAATCGAATGGTTGATACGTCTTTATTCCAGATGATAGAGTCTATATCTGGAAATATTCCTCTATTTTGAAGTTCTCGGGAGAGACATTCGTGTTTAGCATTCAACAACTACTGAAATAGCCCTTTTCTGTAATGGAAACGTTAGATGATCTTTGTTCAATGTGGCATATATAATCTTTAAAGCATCACATACGGAATAACATCTGATTCGTTCTGGCATTTGTTTCTATATAGCTATTGAAGAGGCAGAATGCCCGCTCAAATTTTGGATTAGTACATGAAACGCCTATTTTTAGAGTACTTGTATACGCAACTAGATCAACATTACTCCATGATTCTTCTACGTTACTGAAATCATGAGCCTTTTCTACAGGATCAGATTTACCATGATATTTCTTGATCTGTAGTTCTGGAAAATCAGTCTTAAGAGCATGAACAATCCCTTGTATATCCTTTCTGAGGTGGCAGATAAGTAATGCACTTTTCCGACTCTCAAAAGGCAATAAAGACATCTGTTTGGCCCAATCTCAGAGTTCAGCTAATACTGTTTCTTTATTAGGGGCTAGGCGAAATGTCTTACCTTTCTGGAGTTGGAAAGTGTTGTGGATAATAAAGAATAGTTTATCCTTATGAAGGGCTTTAATCCATTCGATATTAAGATTGGTGAGATCATTATCCATGACGATAATGCGTCTTGCGTCTTGGACCAATTTATATAACTTTTCTATCGATTGTCCGGCCAAATAACTCTGCGCCTGAGCAATTATAGACACTATTTCATCAAGCCATAAATCGTATTGGCTCAGATGACATTTACAATTTTTATTACATTTGCATTTATTAACAATACGGTATAAACTCTCTATTTGACATACTACCCTCTTGTGATCAGGTAGATTTATATTACCATTGATATCACAATATGATTTGAGATTGAGTCTTGTAGTAACAGCATTCGAGTAAGAGTAGCGCATGGATAATACTAGCAAATTTACGTCATCAGATATAGTAAGATGCTCTAGAATATATGTTTTTCCTGTCTCTCAAGGTGATCCTACATAGATATCACCTTCATTGAGTAATGGTCTTACATATCTCTCCTCATATATTTCTGTCGCTGTAAGGTTTTCATTATACTTAACCCAATATGGCATTTTTACGAAGGCTTTAGGAAAACCTAGACCCTTTATCCTGTAAGAGGCGGGAGATAAATTTTTATTTTCTTTTTGAATTTTTTTTGCAATAGATGGGTTGCATTCAAAAACTTCCCTACTCTCATCACTATTTTACTAAAAGCATTTTACGATGAATATCCCACTGCTAGTACATATATGACCGAACTACCGCTGATTCTTGTCATGTATGCGTTTACATTGTGGACATTCTAGTGGAGCTTTCCGGTTAAAATATATGAAGTTTTCTGAGTCCTTTTCTTCGATAGTCCAATCCTTAAGATAGTTAGAATGTCTTTGCAAAACAAGGTCTGCGCATTTTTGTAATATATCATGACCTACAATTATTCTTAATGGATTGTTATTTTTTTCTGTGCTAAGTAATCGGGGTCTTACTTCAACCCCTAAGCTAGTAGGTGGCTGAACTCTAGTATGATTGAGGTCATTCCACCCATTATCTAGTGAGAATTGAAGAATGCGCTTCATATGACCTTTTTTGCTAAACCAATAAGGCGAAGATTGAAATTTTGACCTGGAAGTCCTCGATCAATATACTTGCCAAATTTTTCACTGGTTAAGATATATACTAACTCTGTGAATGCTTTGAGTTCATGATGATCGATAAGAAGAGTTGGTGCATATAAAACATGGTAGCTGCACTTGCTAGAATCTGAAGACGTAGCAATTACTAACCCATTGAGAATATTTTCCCAGCTGCAGTTGAGAATTCGATACAAGACTCTTATGAAAGATAGGCAGATTCGAATGAATACTTCTTGCGCTTTAACTTCATTTGCTTCCATATTCTCCTGTGTAGCATCTATATCAATCACAACTCTTAAAGGTTTTTGACCGTTAATACATTCATGAATCCCGGGTAAACCATATACTTCAAAAATGTCGTCTGTAACAGAAAACTTTAGGGCTCGATCGTCTTGATCGATTTTGATAACCAGTTTATCTTCCACTTCATCCTGATCATAAGCATTATATAAACTAAACCCTTTTTCATTTAAAAAGAGAAATGAATAGATTGGGAGATATTCCAATGACCCTTTTCATCTGACATATCTCTAGGTGGTGATAGGAAAATTTCTCGAATAGCATTTAGCAAGTCCTTGAAAGAAAAAATATCATTAAACTTTTCCTGCCTTAAAGTATATGCCACATTAATCTTTCGCTCATTTACATTTGATGGTTGAACCAATGGAGTCTTGATAGTGCTAGTTGAAGTGCAGGGAGCTTCTTCATTATCCAACTCATAATTAGACTCATAGTCATTATAATAATCTGACCCTAAGTCAGATCTATTATCAATACAACTGCTTGAGTCATTTAAATATTCATCGGGTTTGGCGCCGTCGTAGCGAGCGAGAGTTCCAGAGCGATCAGTTTGGACGAAATTAGTTTGTATATGTATGATGTTAGTTTGAAAATATTTATATTACTTTATAAAAATCGGAAATGTTTAATTTATTTTTTTCAGAGGATGTAAAAAGAGGCGTATAGCAACCTAGTAAGTAAATCGTAAAAGGAAGACAAATGAATATGCAACTGAAAGAGGGGCTTCTGCGTAATCTATTATATAAATATTAGCAGAAGCCCCCATCTCGATGGTATGTACTTGGGTATGGTATAATCTCCGCATAAGATGTTTCAGAACGGGCAGACTCCAGAGGCATTGGGGTAGGCTCTCGATAGAATGAAAATACCTAATGCTATAAGTTGGTCCTAATGACTTATCGAAAATTTGGCCTCATGAAAAATTTATAGGGACAGAGAATTTTTATAGGGACGCTCAGAAAAAATAGCATACATACTACCTCGACCCAGTTTAAGCCATGATCAGACTTCAGAAGTGTTTACAACATCCTGCTAATATACTAGCAACTAATGGGCAATAGTTGGATTGTAAAATGGCATCAGCTTCAATCTTTCAAATTGTATACCTTTCTCGGACATGGCGAAATAAGACATGCAGAAAGCGATATAATCCAAGGCTAGTGTTGAGAAAAGAGCATGAAAGTAGTATAGCCAGATCTGATTAGGCATACACTGATTCTGGATCATCTAGAAGGATTTCTCACATATCATTCGAAATTTCTGAAGCGCTCTGATCGTTAACACTGTTAACGGAGTTCTCAATTCAGTGCTCCAATTTATGATCATTTATAAAACGAATGTATTTATTAAATATTTCACGAGGGTTACCAACAGGTCACAGAGAGGAAAAATAGACCCGTCTTTAGGACATATTAATTTATAGATTATAATGTCCTAAGACCTATTAATTAATAGATTATATTGATCTTAGGACATATTAATTAATAGATTATAACGTCCTAAGACATATTAATCAATAGATTATAACATCCTAAAACATATTAATTGATAGATTATAACGTCCTAAGACATATTAATCAATAGATTATAACGTTCTAGGACATATCAGTCTTGAATAAGTAGTATTCTAAGACATTTTAATATATTAATATATTAAAATGTCCTAGAATACTACTCAGGTTAACTAATTAAATTATATTATAAATAAGAAATGAAATTATTTAATTATTTTTTTTTAATTTAGTTTAATTTTCAGATAGTCACCTGAGTCTTAAAAAAGATTTTTCTTTATTTAAGATTAGAATACACTATCTAATTAATTTTAATAATTATATAATAATATAATAATTTTGAAGTAATAAAAGAAAAGATCACTTTGATAAAAATTTTGCAAAACATGTCAAATTAGCTTTAAACTTATTTTATAAACTCCT
This sequence comes from Funneliformis caledonium, assembly GCA_910591825.1. Taxonomy (NCBI): domain Eukaryota; kingdom Fungi; phylum Glomeromycota; class Glomeromycetes; order Glomerales; family Glomeraceae; genus Funneliformis; species Funneliformis caledonium. The sequence goes on from CAJVPQ010002007.1 coordinate 15,139, forward strand.
TATAGTTCATTTTAAAATAGTATAAAAAAAATAAATCTGTTTTTATTTTATTAATATATCTTAATATATATATAAAATCAAAGTAAGACTGTCAATTTATTGGTAAAAATGTCAATATTTTAGATTATTTTAAATAACATTTCTAAAATTTTTTGTATATACAGGGGGGTATAAAAAGTATTGGCCACCCTGGTTAATGTGACGCAAAAGTGGCGCGTGTCGTTATACCTCTGCCGAATCAAGCCATAATTTCCATTTTTAATTGCGCGTGACTGTGTCT
>CAJVPQ010002008.1:0-15414 GCA_910591825.1 Funneliformis caledonium
AATAAAATAAATTTTTTTATTTTTTTTTTTTTTTTACATGCAGTAACTTTGCACAATCTTTATTTAGAAGTAAAGTAAAATTTTACAAAATTACAAATTACAAAATAGAGAGTACAAAAATTCCTATTTAGCAATAAAACCAAATCAAAATCAACCTTGCACTGTTCCAGACTAACTTACCCAAATAGATCTAGGATAGGTTCAACCATCTAGTACAGGGAACGTGGTTGCTACTGATCTAAAAATTCAACCAGTTCGTATTAAATCTAAAGGAGGAAATAAAGTATGAAGGAATACTAAAATCATATGACGATGATGAAGGAAAGCTGGTATTGGTGAAATGTAGTTTTCGATCATTAAGTAAGATATTGTTGAGGTGTTCAAAATTCTTGATATCATTACAATGATTAAGCCATATGGATTTTATTTGGGCGAATATATAATGGTAAGTAGAAGATAAAAGGCCATTTGTTAATTGGAGGTTGTTAATAAGGTGATGTGTATTATTGAACAGGAAAAGAGATACAATTTCTTTGATCAAGTCAATAAAGTTAAGAGAGTCATATCAATCATTTAAGGATCAGATAGATAAATCTAGAAGATCCGTAAAATCCTGATTTTCTGAAGTAAATGTAATAAGATGATGTATGAAAAACCTTTTGGTTGAGGATATAATGTCAATGAATTGGTGTTCACTTTTGCACAAGTCTAAACGTGATTAAAAGTTTTATAAGTACACGAATATCTAGAACAATTCCATGATTGATTATATAGATTTGAGTGTCTTATCTTAAGGATTTCTAAGGTCAGGAGCAGTTCAAGCATGAGTTCGATTTTGACTTGTGAGTGGAAGAGGGTTTGAAGGATGTATATGAATTATTTTCATTATCGTTGAGGATGAAAGAAGTTCGTATCTAATCAACATCCATTGTGTTGTATTTCTTAAAGTGTGAAAGTAGTTGTATATTATGAAAGTCAATTGATCTGAGAAGATCTTTCACGAACAATCTAGGTGAAACAAGTATAATATCTTCATTAAAATATAGGTTATAATAGTATCCTAAAGTTTTGCAGTTTAGTGTAATTGAGAGATCATCAGCTTTTGCTAATGCATCAACTATATTATTATAATGATCATTTGAATGAGCTTTGACTTTGTGAAGTTCAATGAAAATGGATTTTTCTCTGATTAACTTTATGACAAGAAACCAAATTGGGTAAAAGGAGATTTTAAAAATGGGATAAAGGTAGGAGAGAAGGTATAGAAGTAGTTAATTTTATTAAAGGATGAAATGAAATTTTGTGAGTCTGTGAAAATATTAACTGCAGCATGTTTAGGAGCTACATATAAAGCAGCTAATACCACTACTAATTCTGCTAGAGAAAACGAAGGTTGAGAAAGGATGAGTGTAGTATTAAAGGTGTTGAAGGATCAGATTGCAACTAAGCCATGCCTATATGGATTGAAGAAGTACCTAAATTGATAAGGGAACCATCAGTATAGAAGGAGAGGTTAATTGATTATATGAAGTAACTTTTAAGAATATCTAAACTACTAAGAATTTCTATGTTAAAAATTTTTCCAAGTGTAAGAGATAGAGAGGACAAGAAGAGGGGGACATTAAGTGTACTATTATTAATTAAATTGTAACTATATAAGGCAATTTCATAAAGCATGTAAGGGGACAAAAAACAGATATGACCAACAGTTGGAAAGAGAGGAGCTTTGATGTCAGCATATAGGTATAAAGATAATATCACAAAGCAAGCTTTATGTTTATTTCTTATATTAGAAGAAACAAAGGAAGAATCATTATTGAAAGAGCATTTATTGCATAGTAGCAATAAAGTTTTAAAGGTATAGTCTGGCAATGCAAAAAAATGTTGTAAGTGAACTATATCATTTTCAATTCAGAGTATCTTTCTGATTATTGCAAAATGGGAATTTAAGTATCAACCTACAGCAAAGTGTGTGGTACTTTTAATATGGGTCAGAGGAATCGAGTATATATTATTAGTGTGTGGACGGTGATATTTTGGAGGAAGGATTCTTGTATTAGGTGATAATATAAGTAATAATTGTAATTTGAGAAACTAAACAGGAGCTTTAGGGATTGCTAGACGAGCTGCTAAAAATTTGAGATCAGATGATGTGAAGAGTGCTGCACCATCTGATGTTGTAATCTAGTCAAGAAACATAAGTTGTTTGCTTTTTAAAACTGGAGCAAAGGTGCAATAATCTTTTTTTGTGAAAATCTCACATAAGGGAAATTGTCTTCCTTTTATACAATTAGCCTCAGTATTACTATTGGAGATGGTGATGTTAAGTAATTTTAGGGCAGAGAGCAAAGCAGACCACCAGTCTTTAAATTTAAAGGAGTCATCATATGGTCAAAATGCTAGAGGTGACTTAGTAAGCCATTCATTATTTTGAAGTGTTCTAGCACGAATCAGAGATGTAGTATCTAATAAATCTTTGTCATTGATAGATTTGATGAAGTTGGAAGTTTTTACTTGAATTTGCGCTGTATATAAGTGTGTAATATTGTAAAATAATGACGAATGGATAATAGTTGCTAGAATACTTTTAGATAAATGTAGAATTGACCTAAAAACTTTTTGATATGATCCCATAATCTGATCACAAAATTTGTAATCGAGAAATGTTAATTGAATGCGATACAGAATTCTATGTAAGAGGACTGAGTTAAAGACTACTTTGAGTTGTTTATCTGTGAAGAATTTCTTTTTTATGGTCAAAGTAGCATTTTGAATTTCATTCTTTACTTATTGTCGTATAAATGCGCAATTTGGAAGGAGAGAGATCCAAATACTGAGATAATATGTAGATGATTTAAGGTCTATTGGTTTAATCTATTCTTCATTATATGCTAGTCTAAAGTGTATGGATGATGTTATCGGTACTGAAAAAAGTAGTACAGATTTATCCCAGTTAACTAGGATACTATTAAGTTGGTAAAAATCATTAGCAATTGTTAAGATTGATTCAAGATCATCCTTAGAATTGCTGATCCAAAGGGTATTATCCATGTAGGCAAGTGTAGAGACTTGTGTTGAAATTGTAGATGTTGAGGTATTACTGATATGTGGATACCATTCAGCTGATAGATTATAACCAAGATCGGTATTTTGTATGCGATATAATAAGGGATCGTAATATATACACTAAAGAATTAGTAAAATAATTTCACCTTGATCAATACCTGAGATAACTGGGTAATGATCTGTATTTCCATAGGCTGTGAAAATTTGATTAAAGCGATTAGAGAATAAGGAAAGTACAAAATGGAGAAACGATAGAGGAAGGCGTAGACAATTAAGCGCACAAGTTAATATTGCGATATTAACTCTGTCATAAACTTTAGACATGTCTTGAAATAGGATCCACAGTTGTTTACTTTTATGTGATAGTTGATCATATTTTATGTTATCAAGAATGTGAATTGGTTCGAATGTGAAATGAAATGATAATCCAGCGAAATTGTTTCCTTGTAACACAGAATTTTTTGAAAGAATATCTAAAAGCCGTTTGTTGATTAATTTTACGATTGCTTTTCTAAGGCATTCTAGCAAAGTAATAGGGTGAGTATTATTTAAGTTATATTCCCATAGTTTGGGTTTTAGGATGGGATAGACAAAAGTTAAATTCTATCTGTCTGGCATGCAAGAAAGTTTCAGACAGGCACAAGTGAAAATCCAAAAACTATGTTTCATTTTAGGGTCTAGATGTTTCAACATCTCGTTTGAAATTTTGGAAGGACCAGGAGCTTATCATTAGGTAATGTTTAAAGAAGACTGTTCCATTCGTCTTCACTTGGTGGATCCATAAGGTTGTGATAAATCTAAGGATCAATTATGTCTATGGGTTCGTACTATTTTTTTCAGTTATCAGGCAATAGAACAAAATGGTGTCTGGTACCTGTTGTTTGTTAGAAATGTCAGTTAGTTTCACGTTTGACATCATCAGCTGAGTTAAGTAAACTAAGATCATCTGGTGAGTTGTCAAGGCATCTGTCCAGAACAATAGTTTGTCTTTGTCTATTAAGTATAGAGTTGTACATCTTAGTTTGATCATCATGAAAATTATCACATCTGCGTTAGAGAGCTGCTTTAATTTATTTCATTTTATGTTTGTCTTCTTCCAATTTGATCGCAATCAAATGGACTTTAAGTAACTCAGAAGTATTCTGCTTGATTGTGGTAAGGTCAGAGAGTTGTAAAATGCCAATATGTAACCAGTCTAAATTGTATTTTAACGTGATATCAAAACTGTATTGTATGTTTAAGACCAGTTTACCAATATGGAATTGAGGCGAATGCATTTTTTTGTTGTACGATGAAACTTTTGTATAAGAACCAATTGTTTATAAAGATTCTTTAATAATCTTGGTCTGAGGTCACAGAAATATTAAGATGAGTACTTTGACAGTATATATTTTTCTGCTGCTTTTTCGATACATTCTTGCATAAGATCCCAGAAGAAATTGAGGGCATATTTTGAGTGTAATCTATTAGGAGTGAGGTTGGATAGTTGACAGCTACTAAGGAAACCATCCATTTTTTACCAAATTGTGTTTAAGTGTTTTCGTCTATGGCATCATAAAGGTAAATCTTTTTTTTAGTGCGTTTTTTATCGTTATTTGAAGTAGTAAGTTCAGCTATATTAAATTAACAGAAACTATCGAATGGTCAGAAATGTTAGGGTCTATGCTGATGGTTTAGGTTCTGTTAAGGCCTACTGCAATATGTGATGTAGTGTAAATATGATTGATTCTTGAAGGTTAATGATACGTAGCATGAAAGAATGATGGGAATAGTTGATTAGCATTATCATGTAGAAGATCAAATGAGTTGAAAAGTTGAAAGTCTTCAAGTTGGGTGAAGAAATAATTAGCTTTTGACATATTATTAGAACGATCTGGACCGCATTTAGATTTCCTAGTAAAATGATTTCTATATTGAGGTCTATCACTGATTTAATGACGGTGCATACTTCTTTATATGTTTGTTCTCAAAGGGCTATATTCGAACTTGATATGTAGCAGTTAATTAATCTAATGCGAAATTCGTTGCAAAATTAAAAATTGACAAAAATATAGTGTTCGTGTTAACCGTAATGTTTGTAAATATGATCGGCAATATGTTTTTTTATAAGAAGGCCAACTCTGAAACCTGAATTCTGTGACTTTTGATTGAAGTTGAAAAAATGCGAATATTGAGACGAAGTTGATTTCGAAAAGCTAAGGTATTATTAGTTGATTTAAAATTTATCTCTTGAAGGCCTATTATATCTATATGATTTAATTTCGTAAGTGTTGAGCAAAAATTGTTGTTTTTGTGATTGAACAAAAGAGCGAACATTGTGTATCATAATGTTGAGTCGAGAAGATAATGTATGGTTAGTCGAAAATAAATTTTGGGTATTGTTAGTATTTATTATCCTGTAGTTTGCTATCGGGTCATTAGAACTAACCCGTTTATAATTCTATGAATTATCAATCATTAAAAATATTTGGGGGTAGGGGATAAAGATACCGTCAACTGATTTTTCATAACTAGAAGGAGGAGCGACTTCTTCAATAGCAGTAAAGGCGTCTGGATTGATTTTAAGTTGTGTTTGTAAGATTCTTTGCATGTTAGCAATGGCACGTCCTGCATTATTGAGTTTAATTATATTATTTTCAAAGTTGGTTTTGAGGAGAGCATTCTCATCTCTTAAGGTAATTAGTTTAGCAGATTGTTTAGCAACAATATTATCACTTGTACAGGTACCAGCAACATAGGTATGTTTTTCAGTTTCCATACCATCTTCGTTAAATGATTTATTTAGTGAATCTGCTTGGTGGAGGAGTAGGACATTGATGTTGAGAACTTTTTCAACTGTAGCAACTCAATCCGCAGTTGAGCGGAATTCTGAATCCATTTTTGCTAGTTGCTCAGAGATAGTTAACAGTTGATTGGAAATTCAAGTGAGCAGTTCTGGTTGGGATAGTTGGTTTGAGATATCATTTAGTATGCGAAATTCGTCATCAGTTTCATCAGCCCAGCGGTGTGATGCATGTATACTAGCATCTAAAGTTTGTTCTCCTTTATTATTGATGGGACAGATGAAAGTGGTACGTTATTAGTTTTGATCTTCATTTAGTGGTCTGGTCTGAAAAATTTTTGTTTGACGATTAGGTAGAGTGATAACGTTGTCTGGCTTAGATTTATCTTTGGCATTATTTTGTTGTTGATTAAGTTTCTGTTTATCAGTTGTCTGTTGTTTCTTAGGGTGAAGTGGTGGTTTAGGTACAACAACAGGTGCTTTGTAATTACGAAACTGTGCAGGTTGGTAACGTTAGTATAAGTATTGAGTTTGTCAGTTTTGTAGGGCTGAACGATTTTTTTGACAATTTTGCGATTAGTAACCTAGAACTTGGCAGATGAAGCAAATTTTTGCATTTGGATCAGTCTAGATTAATCATTTTCTATTAAGGAAATAAGTTTCTCCATTTTTTGCTGCTTCTATAGATTCTTTAGTTTTAAAGTAGAAGATGGCATATTGTAGATTTCTGTGATTGGCACGTGACTTAAGAATGACCTAGGTAATCACTTTAACAGTATTACTGATAGAGATTAGGTGGCATTCATTTGTATCAAGTGGGAGGTTAGTTAGTTTCAAAGAAAATTCTGATTTTTTCCTAATATCATCAACTGACATAGTACATAGGTATACTCTGATTAAGTTTTTAAGGACAAAATAGCTGTTAAGTTTGTTTAAGGTAGTCATATCTGTGTCTTATTCAAATGTGAAAGTGGCTTGTTGCTAAAGGTTTTTAGTGAACATGACGCAACGGGAGATCTTTCTAAAAAGGAAAAGGTCAATTTAATATTGATTCAGTAGTAGAGATCGGGATCTTGATGAGACGGACCAATAACTTAGGGACGTATTTAGCTATTGGTCTGATTGTAAGGGTAAGAATGTGTCATTTTCCAAACATGGAAGTTTGAGTGTAATTGCATTATTTGCTTCAACATGTGAGGTAAAACCAATTCAAACGATTTTCTTTGTTAAATTTTTGGGGTGAGTACGAATTGAGACACCAATGAAAGATGAGTAGTGTGATGCAAAAATATCACATGCTTCATTTTGTTTATTTCCGTTAGATTTTTCAGGGTAAAACTTATCTGCAGCGCAGTAAGCGAAGTAGATTAGGGCTTCAGTTTGCGCTCTAAGTGGATTTCATTTATTTTATTTTGTTTGTTGTTGAGACCATTTTCAGAAGCATCAAAGGTTTGGTTCTCATCAAAGAAAATGTTATCATCTTTGTTGAAAGTTTCAGGACCTTTTCCTTTGTCTAAGATATTAAGAAGCGAAGTCTTAATTTTTATATCTGTAGAGCTGTTAGAGGTATTTCCAGAGGCGTTTAAAGTTTCAGTTTGTTTTGGTGGTTCAATATATTATTTCTTAACTGGGTATTATTGTTGTTGATCATTTTTCATAGGAGAAGAGCAAGCTTTGTAAGGTGTGAAGTTGTTATTACGAGCGGTTTTTTTTCCAGTCATTTTTTGGTTTTGATGATCGATGAAAAGAGTTGTAAAAAAATAAAATAAATATTAGTAATCAGTAATATAAATAAATATTTTATAAATATTAGTAAATAAATAATAAATGAAATTATATATTATTTTTTTATTTATAAAATATAAAATAAAGAAAAAATAATTTTTTTTATTGTGAAAAGATTTATTTTTTTTATATAAATTATAAATGTTTATTAAAATAAATTTAGTTATTAATTAAGATAAGTAAATAATTATTAATGAGTAAATTATAAAAATAGGGAATTTGTTCTAAATATAGTTTCTAATCATTAGTATTTTAGAATACATCAGGATCAGTCATAAAAGCAGATCTATCAAGATGAGAAATATTTATATTATTCTATTTAGAACATCTACTAAGAGTAACATAAGTTTGACCAGTTGAAAATATATTTCCATTTAGAGCAAGTGTGACTTTAGGTAAAGTTAATTCTTGAAATTTGTAAACAGTAAGAGTGAAATAATTTTGTAAAGGAAATTGAATTCGATGGCAATTGTTTCTATTGATTTCAAAATAATGAATTTGTTTATAAATATTTAAGTCTATTATAGAACTTTAAATAGAAAAGATAACTCATACACTTAGTTCTAAAGGATTTATATTAATAATTAAACCCATTATATCATTGTATATTTCTTGATCAATAAGAGAATTATTAAGAAACATAATACATACATCAGGTTGTAATCTAATATAGAATGACAGATTAGTTTTTGATTTAAATATTTTATTATAAAGAGATATTCTAATGAATAGAGTTTACAAAATCTGAAGCTTGTGAAAGTAAAAATTTATTATTAGAAACAGGAAGTGTATTATAGATTGTTATATTGATTATTTGTATATTTTCTCTAAATCCAATTATATGGGTAGTATTAAATAATGTTTCAATTATAGATCTAGTTAAAAATTCAGAATAATGTTATTATAAGATATTTCAAGTTTCAGTAAAGATATTACCATGTATTTCTTATAAGATTTGATAAAATATTTGATCATTATTTTGTCGTTGTGGAGATTTTAAAAATAATGGAAAAAATAATGACCAAGTAGCAGCTCTAAATACTTGTTAACTAGTAATAGGAGAAAGTTGTGCGAGATCATCTACTACTATAACATTTATACCACTAAAGGTTATAACATTATTATGAAGACTTGCAAAAGTATTTGAAATAAAATCTAATAATTCAGCTAAAATTATAGAGATTTCTTCAATAATTACAGATCAATATTTTTTAATTTAGATTTAAATTTATTATCAGTATGAACATGAATATTGAAACCTCTTTAAGTATTTATAATTCTTAATTCAGAATGTATTATTTTACCACCTATATTTTAAGTTGCTACTCTTATAAGTGTCAAAAGTAAATAATTAGAATATCTTTGCTTAAATAAATTAATAATCATATGTATAATATAGGATTTTCTAATGTTAGCAAAATAGTTATAAAAAAGTATAGCTACTTTCTACCATCATTTTTTTCTAAATACATTCTAATAGTAGATAAAATATGATATTAATCTTGTGATAATTTTAAAATTGCAGTTTCTGGAAATATATAAGAAAGTAATTTTAAATCATTTATTTGTAATTATATTATATGTGAAAGATTTGATAGAAGTTGCTAATTAAGTAATGATAGTAATCTAGATAACATTTCAAAAAATTGATTATTTAATTGTATTATATGAGATTGTTAAGTATTTGTAATTTGATTTTAAAATTCAAATAAAAAATTAGGAAATAATGATAAAAACTTTCATAATAAGAACTATTTGATGTTTTTCTATAATCAGATTTATTTCTTGCAGTGATTTTTAAGAGTAATTATTGATAGAAATATGGTTTACAATCTTCAATTTTTAAAAATTAATATCTAATAACTATTTCTTTAGAATGTTTTATAATATAATTACCTAGTTTATCATGATAAATTTGACATGATGTAAAAGCAGATAATGAAGGTATAATAAAATATTTTTCAAAATATTAAAGATATGTTAAGTTATTAAATTCAGAAAAATAAGGATAGACTATGTATTTTATAATATTATTATCATAATATGGGTTTTTATCATCATCTTCTATTATATAATTGGAATTATAGTTTAAGTTCTTATATTTGGTGGTTCAGTAGTTAAAAATTTTACAGTAGTAGAAGAATTACAAATTTGATGTTTAAGTAGAAGAAATATAAGTTCCATAGAACTGATTTTTGTGTTATAATATATTCTCTTAATAAATCATTTTCTTAAACATTAAATATATGAGATAGTTCTTTTTTTACGATATATTTACTTATATATCTAGCAAATCCTTTATCTGTTATATATTATACATTCATATATGTATCTCAGAATAAGAGAATAGCAGGGTGATATAGTACAACCAATAAATCAGCTTCTGTTAGACATTTATAAATATATTAAGAGTTTTTTTCTTTATAATGAGTTATTTTACAATAAGATCATAAAAATCCTTTTTTACAAGTTTGTCCTAAAGGTGCAAGACCTTTACACTTTTCATTACAAGTCTATATTTGATTAGCTACAATTGCAGTATAAAGTTCAGGTTCATATGTTAGATCTGGTATAGTTAAACATTATTGGCTTGGTATCTGTAAACTTAAACGATAAACTTTTAATTCAATCCGTCAAATTAAATACAGGATAATATTACAATCATGCCTATATGAAGATACGACAAAAGGCAATAGTAAATAAATTTAACAATTCCTTTATTGAACTCTTAGTTTATCCTAAAACCTCAACTTGAGTTACTTTTTAACTCAAGAGAAAATATAAGATATTTATATAAAATGAAATAATATAAAATCAACTATAACAAATATGATAAAGAGAACAAATAATATAACTATGATAAATATATATAATAAATAAGATATAATTAATAAATATAAAAATATAATTCATGTATCTAATATATCCACTTGATCAATGTTGATAACTTTAGCAACTTTGTCAACTTCGTCAACTATGTTGATCATTTAGATCACATGATTTTATTTTAGCACAGTTACTGATCACGGCTTTAATATATAACATTATTATTAATCATTTCTTTAATACTATTAGTAGTTCAGTAGTAATTATGCGTATGAGTAGCACCTCTATTTTAAAACTCAACTCGATCAAAGAAGTCTATTATCTTTCCAAAGTCTGTTAATTCTGATTTTTTATAAAGTTCATTTTTCAAAGATTTAAATTTGTGAACAAAATAATTAGCATAATGAAAAGGTCTATTTGTAGGTAAAGTATTACCATTATCACTATTAGAGAATATATTATAAAGGTGAATACATTAAACTTTTAACTATGCTTAAGGTTATAAATAATATTAGCAATCCCATTTTTTAATCATTGCATTCAGATGAAGTTATTTTTGGTGAAAATAGGAATCTCCAATATGTATAAATGTAGGAATAAGTATTGTTATATTTTTATCAATTATATTATAAGAAGTATAAGTATTAGGATGAAGTAAATATCTAGATAATGGAAGGATTTGATTATTATTAATTTAAAGTTGTTTTTGTTGTAATATTCTTTGCATATTTTGATAATATCGTAATTTTTTAATTGAAGATAAAACTAAGATGACCAATGGTAATGAAGTTTCCATCTTGGATCAAAATTCATCAATCATTATTTAATATATTTTTCATATATTTCATAACATGTTTTATTATTTTGTCTTTATTTTTATTATTCTAAGATATCATAAAAATGACTTTTTTCATCTATAAATAAATCTGAAAATAATAGTAGTTCTAAATTAGAATTATGAGTAGAAATTGGTATCTGTAAATATTCATTTTCATGAATAAAACCTGTTATTAATCTGTTATAATAAAAATCTTCATTATGAACTTCATTAAGAAATTATAGTTTAGAATTATTATTTCATGAGTATTAGTTGGAAGTACTTGAGTATCAGATTGAATATGTCTAGTTCTTGAAAATAAATTATTTCTATTTTGATGATTAAAAAGTTATGATGATAAGATATGAGCAAACGGTTGAAGATACTAGTTGTTTTGTGATAACCAAAAGGCTACACATTTTAAAGTTTCATCATAAATTGAATTTTGAATTATATTATTATTATTATCATTTTTTCTAATTCTAAAAAAAGCATCTATAATTCCACTATATAATGCATATGCTCTTATATTACAAGAATAATTCATTGTATTTGCGAGACTCCTATATTCTGAATATAGATTACTATTTGGAATTCTTCTTAAAGAACAATGAAGATAAATAGGTAAAAGGTGTTTTCTTTTATAAAAAGAAACAGATGATATTTCTTTAAATATATGTGATAAATAAGGAAAAGAATATTGTGTTGATGAGTTTTTATAAGAGTTACATGTAAGGACTCATAATTCAAAAGTATGAATACTATTTAGATGAAAAGTTAAAGTAATATTTGATATATTTTGTTATAAGGATATGTGATTAAAGGATCATAAAAAATCCAATCTGCTTTTTTAGGATATAAAAGTTTTTTACAGTATACATAGGTAATTCAAGGCCATTGAGATAGAATATTATTTTGAAATTTATTATATAATCTAAGTAATTTAGTAGAAGGTCTCCAGTATGTTAATTGTAAATTATTTTAAGTATTTAGGTTTTGATTTGAATAATTTTAAAAATAATTTAAGTTAGGATTATTAATAGTAGTTTAATTTATTGTTAAATCAATTAGTATTTCATATTCATTATCAAATGTATATATATGATGAATTTAAGAATCCATAATATTGTAAATTTTTTTATAATTAATTTGTTTATTTTGGATTTTTATTATATGGTTTATATAAGTTTTTATTTATTTATTTGTTTTTCATAAAAAAAAGAATGACAATAGATTTTTTTATTCTTTTTTTATTTATATAATATATTCGTTTTTATTTTATTAAAATAAAATTTATTTTATTATATGTTAGTCTTTTTATTTATTAAAGAAATAAAAATAAATGTTTTTTATTACATAATAAAATAATAATTCTTTTATCCTTTTTTTATTTATATAGGTTTGTTTTTATTTATAAAAAAATAAAAAAAGTAAAGTAAAATAATTTTTTTATTACATAATAAAAATATAAGATAAAAAAAAATAAAAGTAATAAAAAAATTATAAAAAAATAAATGATAAAATTTATAAAAAGTTATGAAGGAGTATTTTTTATTAAAAAAAAATTATTCATTTATTGTTTCATTATTTGATTTATTTTGATTCATATTTAGAAGTGAATTTTGTTGTAATGTAAAAGTTAATGTTTGGCTTCAAATTTGTCTAGTTGGAGATACTTGTAAAAGTGTAATATAACATCTTTTTGGATGCAGAGTAGATCCTCTTAGTACACATTTTCCAGGACTAATATTTTCTTGTTTTAATCATGGTAAATCAGTAGATTGATTAGAAGTATTAGATTGATTATTAGAAAATAAAGATATATCATTTAATTTTAAAATGTATTTTCCAGGAGTAGTTTCTTTTACTGTATCATTATCGATAATAGATTCTTGATAATGGAATAGTCTCATTAAAATTGCTATTGTAGACTTTAAGGTTTAATTAATAGAATTTATCTTATTAGCCAAATAGCTAATTTTTGAATTATGTTTCTTTTCTAACTTAGAGTTTTTTGGTTCTCTTTCTCCTAGATTTTTTTCTACAAAAAAATTAAGAACTGATTTGCCATCAACATTTTTAATTGTTTGTGTAGTTTGTTTTATTACTATAATATTTATTCCTACAGCTGGCATTATATCGAAGTCAAGATTCACTATGGGTTTAATAAAAGTAGCATTTACCTAAATTAATAGTATAATAGTAATTTTAGTATAAATATTCTATTTTCAATTAAAAAAAATATCAATTTTTTTTTAAAAATAAAGTTAATAATATATCATATACCAACCATTATAACTAATAAATTTGCTTCTTAAGTAAATTACTTGAGAATTTTTAAATTCTTCAATATAGTTTTTAATTTCTCTATCTAGTGAAACAAAAGCTTTAATTTTAAATAAATGATTTTTGATGGGTCTTTATTACTCAATTTATAATTTCAGTAATTTCTTTAATACTATATTCTTTTGTTGATCTTTTAGTAAAGTTGTAAATATAACATATTATACTCAATTTAGTTAGCATTAGAAAAATTTTTTTTGTATAGTAAAAAATAGATTTTATTATTTTTTTCGATTAAAGGAATTTTTTGTTGATTTTTTTTTTTAGAAATTTTTTCAAGAGAAATTAATTTTTTTAATTAAATAAACATGTTTTTAAATCAAGTTTGTATCAGTTTGATTTTTTTTTCGAGTTTAGCATTGTAAATTTGATCTTTTTTTTTGTTTGATTTTTTTTTCGATTTTTAGCATTGTAAATTTGATCTCTTTTTTTATTTGATCTTTTTTTTCAATTTTAGCATTGTAAATTTGATTTTTTTTTCAAGTTTAATATGATAAATTTCTTTATTAAGTTAAAGTAAAAACATTTTTTTATATAATCAATTTAGTAAAAAAAAATTAATTTAATAATAATAGTATTTTGTTTATATTTTTCATTTACTTATTTTACTTATTTAGATGTTTATTTACTTATTTTGGTATAAAAATGTTAAGGTAAAAATCATTTTTATGTAATTAATTTAGCAAAAAAAATTTATAAAAATAAATGAATTTAATGTTAATAAGTTTATTTAAGATTTATGTAAAGCAAATTTTTTATTATTTTTTTAAAATAAATAAAGAATTTATCATATTTTTATATAAAATTTAAATTAAATAAATGTTTTATTTTGTTTTTTTTTTTGTAGATTAAAATTTTTGAAATTTTTTTAATAATAATAAGATTTTTTTTATTTACTTATTTTACTTATTTAGATGTTTTTTTCTTATTTTAGTTAATAAAAAGATTAGTTTTTAAGATTAATTATGAAATATTTGTAGATTATATCTATATTAGAAATGTATAATATTTGTTTTGTTTGTTTAATTGTTTAATTTTTGTGTATTGTTATATGATCAACATATAAAAATTTATTTTTTTTCAAAAAAAACCAATAAATAGACTATCGATTCATTAGAAAGGAGAGTAGGTAAAACTCTCTTAGATTAGGGATTCAGATTTATCATTTCTAATCCTAAATATATAATTATAAATTATGAATTATGAATTTAAATTTGTAAGTAAAGTTTTCTAGTAAATCATAACTAAAAAAGGTATACCTGATAAGTATTTTGATGATCATTCAGCTGGGACCTTACGGGTTATATTATTCTAAAAAATATAAAATAAATGCTGTATCACTAAAATTAATGATACAATAGATTATTAAATCAGAAAATTTTAGCTGCTGTTCTTACTTTATAATAATAATAAATCAAATAATAAAAAATATTTACTATCTTTTCAAGTTCTACAATTTTATTTAATAATTAAAATTATTTATAATAATTTTAAATATTTTTAAAATAACTAGTCAAAATGAAATGTAAGATATATACGACAAAAAAATGTCTCAATATTCACCCACTTAATAATTAAGTTAATGTTGATTAGCTCTTGTAATTGTACAAAAGTCTGAATAAAGTTCTGGATTTGATAACAGTTTCCATTTCCTTAATTTATTTAAATATTAATATTTTTATAATAAATTTTATGATATTTATTGAGTAAATATTCAAAAAAAAATTTTATTTATTTGTTATAATTTTAAAATAAATATATTATAAATTTTTATTTAAAAAAAGTTAAAATTTTT